>PVJS01052185.1:0-13701 GCA_004027185.1 Glis glis
AATCCTCGGTACCGCAAAAAAAAAAAAAAAGAAAATGGTGCCAAGTAGATCCTATGATGCCTTATGCCTCAGCCAGGGCAGTAGGGACAAGTGATGGAGGCAAGGCCATTGGCATGACCAAAGTGCCCCCCTTAGAAAGTCAGTAGAGACCTGGACAGAGCTGGATATTACAGGGATGGCCAGGGTATTACAGGGTGGAACAGGTGGCCAAAGGCTCCAGAGCCAGGCAAAACCAAGCACATCTCCAGTGGTGTGCTTAAGGTATCTGGTACAAACCTTCAAGTGATACTGATAAGGGTGATCTGGGGATACTACTTTGAGAAACCATGTCCTAACTGGAATGGCCTTGGGCAACCTACTAAACCTCTCTGTGTGTCAGTTGCTTCATTGGTAAAATGAAGAGAATGTCATTTAAACCCACTTTCCTGAAGAAGATATTAAATAAACCTCCTGGACAGCTACTTATATGGGGGCAAACCATATACGTCTGCACTGATATTTTGAACTAGAACAACCTCTTGATGGCTGGAAACAAAAACTTCCTTTTCAGTCACATTCACAGAGCTGAATGAGCTTTGGTATACTCTTGGACATTGTAATCAACCAAATATGATACCGCTGAATTTTATAGAAAGGAAGCAAGGAATTCACTCAATAGTTAACAAATCTTAATGATTAATTTTGTACTAAAGTGCTGGGGGTATAAAGGCGAATAAAATAGTGCTCCACAGACATGTAAAGAAAACAATGAGCGATTTGGGAATTGTACTTCTGTTTACCCTTCTAATTATAAGGCTAATTAAACCCTGATTAGTGGTCGTGATGTATAAATACTTTTGCTGTGCTTGGTTCCCTTGTGGAACATTCAAGACCTATGAAATTCAGGTGCACAAACAATCTTCCGTTTACTGAGGACTCAGCTACCTTCAGCTTTAGTCATACATGTGTATCAGGGAAAAACAGAACATGATCAGGGTGTTAACTCCTTTCCTAGTCATTGATAGTGACAAGGTATACATGACCACCACTGTCAATTTTTAACATGTTAGTGGCATACTTGAATAAATTGCAAGTTATTAAAGATACCAGGGCGTGATTGTTTATTTCTGAACTGGAACATTTATATCAGAGAGACTCTTTTATCTCTGGGCAGCTGAATCTTCCAGTGATCACCTATAATGCTTCACATCCTAGCTGCATAATTATTAACATGGGATCTTAATGTTAGACAGCCTTAGAGGTTATCTGGTTTAACTCCTACTCAGAGTAGAAATATACTATTTCTGATGAATGTTCACTTTCCACTTGAGTGTTTATGGTGTTGGGAAATTCAATACCCAAAGGAGTCAGTCCCTTCTGTTTTGGGAGAATTCTCATAAATAAGGTTGTTGTAAGTCTTAAGCATTAGTCCAAAGTAGAACTTCTAGATCAACTAGTCGTGCATGGATTCCATTGTCTAGCAAACTTTTTTCATAAAGTACCATCTAGTAAATATTTTAGGCTTTGCAGACCAGGAACATATGGTTTCTGTCACAAATTCTTTCTTCTCATTTTACAAACTTTAAAAAGGTAAAAACCATTTTTATTTCACAGGTAGGGAAAAAAACAGGCTTTTAGCTGGATATAGTCTGTGAACCATTAGTTTGCCAGCCCTCGATCTGTATGTCCAGTTCTCATGCATAGGCACAATCATATAAGAATATATACATGAAGACATGTGGCATAAATATATAATCATATATACATGAGGACATGTATATATGTATACTTATATGTAGAGAGAGCTGTGTACATGTATGTTTATATATATGCATATATAAGCATACATATTTTATAAATATATGTGTATCTTTAAATATGTACCCTTAGAAATATATAAACACACATATTTGTGTTCAGTAGAATGTTTCTGAGTGCTTGGAGTCAGATTAAAGTGAGTTAATTTTTCTTCACTATATTTGGGAGGCATGATAGTTAACTTCTTTGAGTTTCTTTATTAATCTACACAACTGAAATATATATGCTGTGGCAGGAATAGTAGCCCCAGATCTTCATCTTTCTTTGTTGTGCCCATACCTGTTGCCATGTAACTTAGTAGTGCTGTCTCACTCTGATCTTACATGGCATGCTTTAGGCAGTGAGATGTTAGCCCATGTGATACAAACAGAGGCATAAATAATGCTAGTGTATTTCCACTTGTATACTTGGCCATGAAGACCTACCTGGTCTAGTTTGCTAGAGGATGGGAGAGACATGGAGAGCAGGAAAGTTGTCTCAGTTGCCTCAGCCAGCTGGCCTAGGATATCCAACAGCCCATTAACTCCCAAGCATATGAGGAAGTCCAGCCTAGACCAGAAAAACGCTCAAATAATTTACTGAGTTTTAGTGTGGTTTCCTATTTAGGATTATTACAGAAATAGAGAAATAATACAAATGTCTACCTACAGAAGTATTTTCAGAAATGAATAACAACCCCCTTTTCCAGATTTTGTGCAATGCTCTCATCTTTAAGAAGCAAACAAAAAGTTATTAAACCTAAGTTTCCACCATTGGTCTAACTCTTACAGTTTACAAGGTATGTTTATTTCTATTTACTTCTTCAATATAACAACTGTAATTTCCAGGCTTTTGGTTATAGGTTACCAAATCTATGCTACATGATTTAAACAGAATGGGATCAATGAAAGAGTATTACGTAGGTCACAGTATCTCATAAAGAAGCAAAGAATCAGGCTTGGTATTATACCATCAAGAATACCATGTCTAGGAAAAGCTTTTAGTTGCTCTATCACCCCATTCTAGTGGAAAATCTATTGCTCTGGGTGCCTGCCATTTGACCCCCATTAAACTCAGGCCTGAAGCCAGGAACACTAGCCCCACTGCTACAGGAGAACCAGAGGTTTCTGCTTCTGTGCTTACCAGAGTATTGTCTCTCCCCAAATTGCCACTATCTCACTTGCTCTCTGCAAGCATAAAAGTCTTTTGTGCCTATGTATTAAGGGAGTAAATTATTGTGCATGACTGTACCCTTTCTGGAAGATAATTTAGGAAAGGTAGTTTTGCTTGTAGGATAGAATACACATTGGAAGGGATTAAGATGGGTGTAGAATGAGGCCAACCCTCCAGAGGCAATGGCTCTGTCCACATTTCACAAATGAGAAACCAAAGGTTCAGTGGAACTCAGTGACTTGTCCAAGGTCATATAGGTTGCAGAAGGCAAGCTTTCAGATACCAAGAGCTCAATTATTTCTGTAGCACCACAGTTTCCCTGTCTTTTGGAGAGTGACCCAATCTAGGTGCAGGTAACACTGCTGTCTGGGGAAGTGAGGAGAACAGCTGATTGGGTTTGAGTTTCTGGGGGACTGCTAAAGTTCCAATATGAAGCCACTTTGCAGAAGTATTGGCAGAGGGATACCATCCATGAGAGATCAACAGTCCTCAACAAAGCTGTGGAAGGTTTCAGGAATCAGCATGAAACAAGACCTTATAACCAGGCCAGTTGTTCAATCAGGAAAGCATTCCAGGCTCCTGAGCTTTCAGGAAGGCTTCAGGCTAGAAGGATTCCATCTGAGTGACTGTGACATCATCACACAGCAGCAGGATGCATGCCCAGCATGGCTTTGCTGCGGGCCCTAGAGATGTGTCAGGAAAAGACTGCTGGGAGTCTCATTTGTGTGTATTTCCTTAGCTCACCACTGAAAACCTCAGATGCCTGCAGATAATGAGAACATAAACCCATGGCACTTTATCCATCTTCTTCTTTGCCTGGGCCTCTCATTTTGTAGATCACAGAAAAGGTTAGCTTTGAGGCTGATGAGTTAGTTGGTTCAGGACTAGAATATGTTGATTAGGTAGAAATTCTCATAAAGCTAGTAGTGGTTTCTCTTAAATTATACTAGGGAATAGATAATTTTTTTCACAAATTGTGAGATAAAAGCATTTATCCAGCTGAGAAGGTAATAAGGAGCCTTTCCTGTTCCTTGGTGTAATGGGTTGATTTAGGCACAGTCTGTTCTGATTCAAGCTAAACATGGCCAGTCTCTTTAACTCTTCCCATAGACACAGACTCAGCCATATCATTCTCTTCTACATGTCTCAGTGCCTGAGCTTTTAAAAGCTCAACCATTGTAGCCTTCAGAGAGACAAGATACATTCTGAATTAGAGTAAAAGGCTTTTCATTTATTCTTTGAGACCCATTATGCGTAATAACAAAGGACAACTTTGACTTATTTCTAAATGTCAGATAGCAAAACATCTGCTAGCCAGAGAAAACATGGCCTTCCCCAGAGCAGGAGCTCACCTTAATGCCTGCTGTGAACAACTAGCGATTTCTTAGAATTCTCGCTACAGCCAATTGGGATAAGCATAAACTTGGATTAAAGGACAGAACATTGCTTTCTGTTGATCCCACTGAGTTGCAAGTCATTCATTCATATATTTGGTGATAGACCTGGAGACCAGAGACCTTCACTTCTCCATTTTATTTATTATCATTATAATTCAAACCAAGAAACTGAAATAGGAGGCAGGATGCTCTAGCTAAATGAGGTTTGATCCAGAATTCAGGGGTTTGAGGTCCTAGTCCCAACTACTTGGGCCTATTTGCCACATAAATGCTAACCTCAATTCAGATATTAGAATTAGAAAAAGAGTGTGTTACACTTTTTAAAATCTTTATTTCCTATTGAACTGATGTTAGAAAATGTGGCTATAGCTATAGGTGAGTTTCTTAATGCTAAATTACAGAATACGGACTTTCCATGTATAATATCAGGCAGTTCTGTACCAGAAAAGGTCTTACCTACTCCCATAGGAGCAAAGCCTGACCCTATAAAGGCAAATATAATAATAATAATAATAATAATAATAATAATGTTACAAAACAACAATACTAAAAATAAGTACAAAATTCAGAAAAATCAAGCTGAATTTTTTACAATTTAAGTTGCTGAGGATCCAAAATTCTAATAGAGGGAGCCTTACAAACACACAATACTCTTAGTCTATTACATGAATCCCCTGGAAAAGGACCATAGTAGAGGTATATTAAGCAGCACAACAACACACCTATAGGGATTGAGTTCAGTCCCAGACAAATCATGTACTCAAGGATTTGATCTACCCAGTATCCTCATATACTGTCTCTTCTGATTATGGTCATATTGTCCTGTCCTTTGTCATGCCACACATCCATTAGTATGATCAAGGAAAGACTGTATTTCTAAAATGAAGTGAAAAAAGGAAGAATTCATAGATGACACAAACATTATAAAACATAGAATGCCTTTAAAATAACCATGACTAATATAAGTAGTTCTATAATGACAGAGCAAACTGAAAATTAGAAGCCCTGCTGCCAGAGGAGATGGGCTTGATTTGGAGTAGTGTGCATATTCAGGGACATCGTTAAAAACAATGACAATATCAGTGGCACACAATTAGAAGGCCAACTTGCAATATTGACCATTTTATAGGTGAGGAAAGCCAACCATATTTATAACTTAACTCTGATTATTTTCAAAGCCCACATTTTTCAACACTACTGCCTGTAACAGTTTTATGTTAACCAAGGCGAGAAATTGTCATTTCGTGACCGAGGATTAAATCTGCTAGCACTCATTCAGGTACCTGGTGGAGGATGTCTGTAGACTTTCTAACAACACTGGCTATAAATAACAATGAAAGACAGGAGAAACAAAATGGTGTCCATCCAAATGAGATCACTGAAGCCAGGATATTGGATCAAAACAACCAGGGACAGGCTGGAGAAAGTAAAGACATGAGAGAAAAGGAATGGGAGAAGGAATGGTCAGAAGAGATATGATGTGTACCTGCATGTGTATGTGTATTTGTTTGCCGGGGCTGCGTAACAAGTGCTGCAAACTGAGTGACACAAACAATAGAAACATATTGTCCCACAGTCCTGGAGGCTGGAAGTCTGTGATCAAGGCATCTTCAGGATTGGTTCCTTTGGAGGGTCATGGGAGAGGATTTGTTCCAGGCCTCTGCTCCAGCTGCTGGTATTCCTTGGCTCCTGGCAGCCTCAATGTGGTCTCCACATGCGATTATCCCTGTGTGTGAATCTATCTCTGTGTCCAAATGTCCTTCTCTTATAAGCACACTAGTCATGCTGGATGGGAGCTTACCTTAATGACCTCAGATTACAGCTGTAAAAACCATATTTTTAAATACAGTCATGTCATGAGGTACTGGAGATTTGGACTTTGACATATAACTTTCAGCCATAACTGTGTGTATGAGAAATTGTCATTTTGTGATTGAAGATGCTAGAACTCACCCGGGTACCCAGTGGAAGGTGTTTGCAGACTGACAACAGCTAGAAATAAAAAAATAACAGACAGGAGAAAGGAATGGGTGTCTATACAAACACATGCACACACATGTATATACATGTGTGTTTGTTCTTCAGAGAGAGACAGGAACAGAGATGAGATACTTTTAGAAAGGAAGGGAGGGAGTAGATATTGATATTATTTCCAAAAGGTTTCAGGGGTAGGGGAAGGTGGGAAAAGACCGAGAGGAGGTTACTACTTTAATTAACAGACAGTCACTGGTGCACTTAGAAATCCGTTTTGAAATGCTAAGAGGGCAGAGGCCACGTTGCAAGCATTTACAGACCACTGACATTGCGCTTTCTGTTTCCAAAGCCTTCCACATCCACTAAAGTGGCTCATCTTCACAGCCCCCTGGGAAGGAGGGTGTATTTGTGACCAAGGTATGGATGAAGAAGTAGAGGCTCAAAGAATCCCTCTCCTTCTAAGTCAGAGCACTTCTGTACTGGGTGGACTTTGGACTGCCTTATTTCTTCAGGCCTTGCTTATTTCTTCTTGCATTTAATTCTTGGGTCACAAATGTAAGTTGTCCAGTATTTGTGGTGGAGTACACAGAAGTGGGCTTTGATGTCAGTGTCAGAAAATATGGGCAACTTTGAGCAGGTTACTTGTTTCATTTCTGGATATGAGGTGAGATGCTTACATATACTTTGCAGCTTGCTGTAGGGCTTAAAGGAAGCAGAATAAGTAGGGCAGCCAGCGAGCCACCTCATCAATCAGTTTTCTCCAGTATCTCCCTAAGTCCAAAGTCCATCAGGCCCTGTGTATTACAGCCCCTCAGATCTCTCCTAGCAACAAACACTGCTCTCTGTGCATGGAAGATGCTAAGTGAATGGCTGATCCTTCCCCCCAGTAACACCTGGATATTCAGCTACATTAAATCAGTTTTACTAAACTTATTTTATTTTCCTCACTTCTGAATATCTCTGGTGGTTACCAGATTAAAAATATGTCATTTTAATCACGAATATTTCTGGAGGATTTTCATTCATTTAAGAAGTATTCTTAGAGCATTTTCTCTCACACATTGTGCCCAGCACTGGAAGCACAGAAGTTAATAAGGCAGGTTGTTTCTAAGTGAGACTGGCTCACAGTGGGCAGTTCTGGTGCAGACTGCATCCTGAACTCGGTTCCCAAGGGTTTCAGGTGGAATTCTAACTGTGTCAGAGCTGTGTGACTCTGGGCTAATTACTGAACTTCTCTGAGCCCTAGTTTCTTCTTCTGTAACACAGGATTAATAAGATGACTCCAACTCCACCTTCTTTCAGTCATAGCTGCTTTGGATTTATAACATTATTTTATATATTAGATTTGAAGAGACAGGTCTGAAGCCATGGTTTTTACATCACTGACCCAGGGAACTTTGCTCTACAGTGAGTGTTGGCCTAATTACAGACTGGTTTTGCTACATACTCTACTATATATGCGTTTAATAAGCATGTATTCTAGTAGAGTTGGGATTTCCTTACCTATATAAGGAGGAGTTTGCTAAAGTGGCCACCTGCAGGGGGTGGAGGTGAGGTGGGGGTAGGAGGGCTGAGAACTCCAGTGCCTGCAGGACCAGGAGTGTCAGTGAAGCCTGAGGAGGTCGGATCTTGTGTGTGACTTCCTGGTGAGGACAGGATCTGTCTGGAGGGGGCGACTCTGCTACTCAGCTCTTACAGAAACTCTCACACAACACGGAATGTGGGCTCAGTGTTATTAGGTCTTCTGACATTTCACAGAGAATCAGGAATCCTGATTTCTTTGTGAATCCTCACAATTTTTAAGTCATAATTGTATTTTTTTCATGGCGCGGAGCATGTAGATATTGTCTGTGAGCTGTAATAAGCCACTGACTACCAAATTTTAATTTTAGCAGGAACAAGAACCTGAGGCTTTAGAGCCAGAACCACTGCCATTATTTACTGAGGGGATGATCCTGGGCAAGTTATTTAACCTCTCTCTGACTCAGTTTCCCCACCTGCACAAATAAGGAATTGACTCTGTTCAGTGCAGCAGTGAGAAAATTTAGGTGTTGAAGCTAGAATGAGACAACTCAATTTTAAATTGGACAAAAGTTTTGAAGAGATATTCCACCAAAGAAAATATATAAATATTAGTTAATAAGTACATGAAAAAAGTCACATCACTAAGCATTAGAAAAATGGAAGTTGAAGCCACAATTAGATATGACTTTACAACGAACAGAGTAGATAAAATATAAAAAAGACAAATAGTGAGTGTTGGTAAGGATGTAGATAAGCTGGAATATGCACTATGTAACTGTTTCAAGTATTCTAGTGAAAATATAAAATGGTACAGCCATCTTGGAATACGATTTGGCAGTTTCTCTAAAAGTGAAACATGAATTTACCATATCACCTAGCAGTTCCACTCATCATTCATATGAAAATGTGTCCCCAGAAGACTTGTTTGGGAATGTTTCTAGAAGCATTATTGATAGAACCCAAATAAGTAGAAACAATTCAAGTGTCATGTGCTGATGAAAGGAGATGTAAAATGTAGTATATCTCTGTAGTGGAATAAAAAGTAATAAAAATACTGATAATGTTAGAATAGGGATGAACCTCACAATAGTATGCTAACCAAAATAAGCCAGATGAGAAAGATCACACAGTATATAATTCTATTTGCAAGAAATGTCCAGAAAATCAAATCTATAGAGGCAGAAAGCAGATTAGCGGTTGCCTGGAGCTGGGAGTAGGAACAGGATTGACTACAAATAGACACAAGGGATCTTTATGGTGTGGTAGAGATATTCTAAAAGTAGATTGTGTTGATAGTTGCACAACTCTATAAATTTAGTAAAAATCTTGGAATTGTACACTTAAAACGTGAATTTTAAGTATGTAGATTATGCCTCAGTAAAGCTTAAAAACAAAAACAAAGACAAATCTAGCCTGGCATATAGTAATTACTTAATAAATGCAGCTCTTTCTCTTCTTCCATAAATATAGAGAAGAAAAAATCGCATTGCAATTGAGAGATCAGTCCCCGAAGCTGAGCCCTGGTCTTTTCCACTTCCTAGCTGTGTGTCCTTGGAAACAATTCTTCACCTCTCTAATGCTCAGCCTCTTGAGAAACTGAAAATAATAATAGCTATCTCATGAAGTTTTTAAAAAGAATCAAAGGATCATGCCACCCATAGTAAACCACAGTGACTGAGAGCAACACAGTCTTCCAGATTGGTCATCTCCTATTTGCTCATTCCTGGGCTTTAGCCACAGGAATCAAGTGATGGTAAGAGTTCCTCATCCTCTTGCCACCGCCCCCAACCCCGGGATTTCCTCTACAGAATTTGGCAGGTGTATAGGTCTGCCAGATAGACTGGGCTTGGAAGACTGCTCAGCATTATCTGACCATGGATTACTAGCCACTTCTGTGAGAGTGTCACCTGGAGGTAGATAAGCAACTTCAGTGACACTGGGCATGTTAGTGCCTGTATTATGTCCTATGGACTTACATCTGGGAAGCTCGCTGCCCTTTTACAGATGCTATCAAATGGCTTCAACTGCCAGATGACAGCTTCATTTTGCAGCCTGATAAAATGACGCCTGGAGAACTGGAGAGATTTGTAGGAATCGTCTGGTACCCTGATGAAGGGAGGCAACTGATGGGAAGGAGGGCTCACATCCTCACCCCTCAGGGCCAGGCACGGAGTGAATGATCCTCATGTAAGGAACAGAGCTCTTTCAGTCTGCTTTCACTTTCCTTCATGAGAGAGGTCTTAGATACATCTCTTTTTCGTGCTCTCTGTCTCTGTCTCCCTCATTTGAGATAAACAAGTGTGTCTGATTAATGTGGTCCCATGCACATTAGGGAGTAGTAGGGACTGCAGTGAACTAGAGGGTCCAGGCTGATTTCAGTAGAGGCATTCCTAGAACAGCCCCATCCTGTTGTTTCCATGTGAAAATGGGGATGAATGACCAGCACTCTGCTTCCTTAAACCAGATTTTCAGGTAAAATTTCAAGATTTTAAAATATTGCCTTTTTTGGTGCTGGGGATTGAACCTAGGGTGTAAAACATGCTAGGCAAGCACTCTACCATAGAGCTACATCTTGAGCCCTTTTATATTCTGAGACACAGTCTCACTAAGTCACCCAGGTTGGCCTTGAACTTGGACTCCTCCTGCCTCAGTCTCCTGAATAGCTGAGATTATAGGTGTGCACTACCATACCTACCTGCAAACTTTTTTTAAATGTTAATCAAACAAAATACATCTACCAACTGGACATGATCCACATGAAACCTTCTGTAATTTTCTCTATCTATTACATATATTCAAGTAGACATGAAAGGAGCCCATGAGAATGTAGTAGAGAGGATTCTTGCATTTAGTAAAGGGTTGGCTTTTTTGTTTGTTTGTTTGTTTGTTTTGGTTTTTCATTCTGTGAAATCAGAGGATCAGGAGTAATATCATGTGCAGGGTCGTAGCCACATCCTGGTTATCCTAAACAGTCAATGTCACTGGGAGCATTTCATAATGTCTGATGCCATTTATGTGTGAGGATCACATCAGTGTCACCTCAGTGGCATGCTACACTTAAAACAATTCCAGATTTTAAAGAAGGAGGCTATAAAACTATAAAAGGCTATAAAACTATAAAACTCAGAAGGGTTTTGAAAAATCAGAGCTGATGGGAGAACCTGTGCATGCCATACCTGTTCTGAATGGATGTGCTGCTGCTCACCTCTCCCTCAGTGAAGGAGGAGGTTTAAGGAAGTGCTGTCAGCAGGTTTGACGTGTTCTTTGCTGACACCCGTTCACGGCTGATTTCAGTATCTTCCAAGCCAACTCTGCAAAATGAAGAAGAACTTGAGTGGAAGTAAAGAGATCTCTACCTGCTGTTGCTTGGAGATGTGTTGTAAAAGCTTTAAAACTGGATATGAGATTTGGAGTTTACAAAAGGAGTTCTTCTCACCTTTTGTCATTCATAATTATACACACACACGTGTGTGTGTGTGTGTGTGTGTGTGTGTGTGTGTGTGTATGAACTGAGCTCTGTTGAATTGTTTAATAACTTGCATGGACAAGTTATTAAACTATGAAATCCTCCTCCTTCTCCCTGCAATGTGTAGCCACTGATGTCTCTGTTTAGTATTTTTTTTCTATTCATGTTTTTATTTTTAAGTCTAAGGGTTGCCCTGTGTTTGCATAGCTTTAAAGTCAGCCAGTGACTGGACAGAGGTTGTATCCAAACACTTCAAACCAGCCAGGCCCCCTTGGAACTGCATGTGGGTAAAACAGGGTGTTAAAAGTTCAGGTATTTTTCAAAGCTGCCCTGGCTTTGAATTTCTACTCTTCTTTTTCTTGTGAGCTGTGTGTATGTACTCAGCTTCCAGATCTGCCAGGAGTACATGAGCAGGTTGGGCCATCTGAGTAGCCTCAGCCAGGAATATGCTTCTCAGACCAATGGAGCCAGTGGCCCCTTCCCTGCCCTGTGGCTGCCCAAGGCTCATCACTCCCACTGAGAAGATGCCTAGCCTAGCCTTGGAGGGGCTTCTTCCGTTCTTTCAAATTCAGTGGTACCTTTCTCCCTGGCAGAAAGGTTGTCTTCAGGCTTGCTCTGCCCTCTTAGGATTCCCCTGTCAGTCAAGACAAGGGGTCTGTAGGAATGGGACAGTCCCAGGCAAGAAGGCAGCATATCCCTCTCTTCTGAGCTGGCATTCAGCAGATTTTCAAGCATAATCATATCTCATATTGTTACATGGTGTTGGTTAATTTCCACACTGGTGAAAATGGTTGATTTTGTTAATTTTATCCAGTTTTATAGATGTTTTGGAGGGAGAGGATTTGCCCATCTCCATACTTGGCTATTCTTAAAACTCATAATAGACTATGATATATACAGAAAAAGGAATACCACCTAGCTACTAAAAAATGCCTTATATCCATGTTCATTGATGCTGAAAGATTCTGTGATGGAATAAATGAAGAAAACAGGTTTCCAAAATAGATCCAATGTGTGCAGGTATGCGCATGTGTGCTCTTTTGTGCGCTGTACAGTTCTGAATGCCTGGAAAGACCTTCACCAAGGCAATAATGGTGTTGGGATTTCAGGTAACTTTTATTCTCTTTGCAATTTTTCTGAATTGCTTGGATTTTCTATGTGTGCACAAGTTATTTTAGATTTAAAAAATATGATTATACTTATTTAACAGAAGAGGGGAAAGTTCAGGAAGAGAAGGAGGGGAAGAGGGAGGGAAGGAGGGAGGGAAGGAAGCGAGATTGTCCTGCAGCTGACAGCCTGCTTAAGAATGGTTGTAGCTTGGATCAGCCTTCTGAATTCCCACA
Source organism: Glis glis (assembly GCA_004027185.1). Classification (NCBI taxonomy): domain Eukaryota; kingdom Metazoa; phylum Chordata; class Mammalia; order Rodentia; family Gliridae; genus Glis; species Glis glis. The sequence goes on from PVJS01052185.1 coordinate 12,654, forward strand.
CCTGGGCTCAGACACTTGACAGGACTGTCGTCAGTCTCGTATAACACTGTCCTTTGCCATGATAAGAATATCCTCTTTTCCCATTACGTTAAGGGCAGGATCCACCTGTCAAGGCTGAATCTGCACGTGGAAGGCTCATCCTTTACACCTCCCTCTCTCTCATGCCCTTCATCCTGTCTGTCATTAGTGCTGTTACCTCTTCCCCTTAAATAACCTGCCTCAGCCACTCTGTGCCTATCGATACCTCCTACCTTTGGATGCTCTGCCGCTTTTCCCAGCACTGTTACAAGACCTCCTAACCACTATTGTGCTTTTGATCTTGTACACCCTGAGTCCCATTCTTTTTTTTTTTTTGCAGTAATGGGGATTGAACCCAAGGTCTTCTACTTCTGAACTATACCCCCAACCCTATTTTGTTTTTAAATTTGAAACAGGGTCTCAGTAAGTTGCCAAGGCTGGCCTTGAACCTTCAATCCTCCTGACTCAGCCTCCCGAGTACTGGGATTGCAGGCATGCACCACCATGTATGTAATATGCCAGGCCCATTCTTTATATTTCAGCCAGCCTAATCTTTCTAAAATGTAACTCTGACTGTATCATCCCTTAACTTAAAATTCTTAAATAGATCGCTATTGACAAATACAGTCATCAGTTTTGAACCTGGATTTCAGTCTCTTAGTGAGCATGTAGTGGTTAGAGCACTAATTGTGGAGTTTGTATCCCAGTTTTCTGTTTACTAGCTCCATGACTTTGAGAAAGTTACTTAATCTCTTTAGTTTCCTCTTCTGTGAAATGGGGGTGATGATAATATTTACTTGTTTGACAATGAGAAGATGAAATGAATGTGTGTATATATGTGTATGTGAATATATATATATATATATGTGTATGTGTATATATGTACATATATTATTACTGAGAATACTATCTGCCCCACAAAAGTATTTTTTTTTTTTGCGGTACCGGGGATTGAACGCAGGGGCACTCTACCTCCGCGCTACACCCCTGGCCCTATTTTTTATACTTTATTTTGAAACCGGGTCTCACG
>PVJS01052186.1:0-13702 GCA_004027185.1 Glis glis
AGACCGCCCCAAAAAATAAAAAATAAAAAAGGGGCTAGGGTGTAGCTCGGAGGTAGACCGCCCCAAAATATAAAAAATAAAAAAGGGGCTAGGGTGTAGCTCGGAGGTAGACCGCCCCAAAATATAAAAAATAAAAAAGGGGCTAGGGTGTAGCTCGGAGGTAGACCGCCCCAAAATATAAAAAATAAAAAAGGGGCTAGGGTGTAGCTCGGAGGTAGACCGCCCCTGGGTTCATCCCAGCACCACACACACTAACAAAAGGCCCGCCCTGCGCTTCCTCAGCACCTGCTCCAAGCAGAGGGGTTCAGGTCCCAGCCACAGCCCTGTGTGGCCCCACAGACTCCCCGCGCCCTCCAGGCCCCAGCCTCCACACCCGCTGGAACTCAGGCATGAGTCATTTCGTTTCGAAGCTTCCTTTCAGTGCAGGCCTCTCCCGGTTCCTCACCTTCCAGGGTGAAAGCTTTTCTCAGGAGACAGGATTGGGGACAGTCGCTGCTGCACACGGTGCTGTCGCCGGCGGGGGCAGGGCATGCCTGGGATATTCTGGGGGCAGGATAAGGGGGTCCCAGATCCACCCAGACAGACCGAGCTGTCAGCCCAGGGCACCCCACGTGCGTCTGGCGTGGCAGCCGCAGGCCCCCGGGGCTGGCTTGGAGAAAACGGCTGGGCTGGCGGCCGGGGGAGCCCTCGGTGGGGAATGTGCACTGTCTTTCTGGAATGATTTGGAGGCCATAAATTTTCCGTGGCAAAGCCATCTTCGGAGTTCTCATAACGATGAGGAGTCTCGACTTGTCTGGGGTGGGGAGTAACAATCCCAGCCGAGCAGCGCGCCAGCTCCGGCTGTGTGTGATTGCAAAGGTTGATTTTTTTACCCCCTTAAGGTGGAATCCTCACGTTTCAGGCTCTGCTTTAACTTGTTTTATTTCACCTGGAACACAAATAAAAATAGCCCACAAGATATATGGATGGAGCCGAGAGAAGTTCCTTCCTTCCTCCCAGAGAGTGCAATGTTTGCTGAGCATTTATTATGTGCGGGGCCCGCGTCTGGGCTCCAAGGAACAGATCCTGCAGCCCGGGTCCCTGGCCTTGGTGGCACTTGTCCTGGGCTGCCGGGGGGCTGTGCGGGTACCCAGCTCCGTGAATCCCCATGAAGGTTCCCCTGGGAGGGGGACATTTCACACATGAGGAGGATGGGCCAGATGCATCTGGCCGGCAGCAGCTCGCCCCGTGTCCCCCCAGTGGCACCCCAAGCCCGCGGGGCTCTCAGTCTTGCTCCGACATAATCTCAGCTGTGCACGCACGCTCTGGAATTGATCTCCAGGGGCCCAGAGAAAATTGTCGCTGAAGTGGACGTTTGGAGTGGGAACAAGAGCGCAGAGAGAGGATGTTTGACATAGTTGGTGCCAGGGCCGGTGCAAGGTCTCCTTAAGTACCTTCCTGGAAGCCCCGTTGCCATGCCAACCGTCGCCATGCCTCTCACAGGCATTTCTCCTGATTGGCTCTAGCCAATGCGAAAGAAGATGCCGTCTGCTGAGAAATGGCTCATTTGCATACGATTTGCATATTCAGTACTTCTTCTGGATTCTCCCCAAATGGGCCAGCTGACACAGTAAACGTGTTGTCCCCAGGGCCCAACAGGACAGGATAATAAAAGGGTCTCCATTGTGCTGTCTGTGGAGGAGCGAAGGCCCGTGGCTGAGCCCGGGCTCCTGCAGGCGGCCCAGGATGGCGCCAAGGGCCTGGACCCAGGGCTGGGATGGCCAGGCAGGGGTGTCCAGGGAAGGTAGTCTGGCCCCATCAGCCAGAATGTTCTCTAAGCAGGGCTGCCGCCGAGCTGGACTCCTTTGTTTTTGAAAATACTCAGCCATTGAGTCGGGCATGGTGGCACATGCTTGTAATCCTAGTACTTGGGAGGCTGAGACAGGAGGATCTGGGTTCGCGGCCAGCCTCACCTACTTAGTGAGGCCCTCGGCAACTTAGTGAGACCCTGTTTCAAAAAATAAAGAATAAAAAAAGGGACTGGAGGTGTAGCTTGGAAGTAGAATGCCCCTGCATTCAATCCCCAGTACCGCAAAAAAAAAAAAAATACTCAGCCTTGTGAACACCAGGGGGTGTTGTGTGTGTGTGTGTGTGTGTGTGTGGCACTGGGTTTGAACCCAGGGATATTTTACCTCTGAGCTACACCCCCAACCCATTTAATTATTTTGTTTGGAAACAGGGTCTCACCAGGTTGCTGAGGGCCTCACTAAGTTGCTGAGGCTGTCCTCAAACCTGTGATCCTCCTGTCTCAGCCTCCTAAGTACTGGGATTATAGGCATGTGCCACCATGCCCAGTCATGAGATGGGCTTCTGAGAGTGGCTGTGTGGGGGACGCCCTGAGAAAGACAGAGTCTGGAAGCCAGGAGGATGAGGAGGCGCTCCACGGTGGGGACGAAGGTGCGTGTGTGAGGAGGCGCGCCACGGTGGGGACGAAGGTGCGTGTGTGAGGAGGCGCGCCACGGTGGGGATGAGGGCGCGTGTGTGAGGAGGCGCGCCACGGTGGGGATGTGAACGAGGGCGCGTGTGTGAGGAGGCGCTCCACGGTGGGGACGAGGGCGCGTGTGTGAGGAGGCGCTCCACGGTGGGGACGAGGGCGCGTGTGTGAGGAGCACCACCACCAGCCTGTAGCTTCTTTATCAGGTGCCCCGATTGCTGTCGGAATCCTTGGGCCTGGCACGTGGAATCCTGGGGATGAAGGCACGTGTATGTGTGTGTGTTCTTTTGCTTGGGCTGCCACAGCCACCTACCTCACATTGGGGTGGGGGGCTTGAAGGACAGAACATTATTCCTCTGACTACCAGAAGCTGGTGCTCTGAATCAAGATGTTGTTAGGAGCCGGGCATAGTTGCACACGCCTGTAATCCAGTTCTTGGGAGGTTGAGACAGGAGGATCGCAGGTTCGAGACCAGCCTCAGCAACTTAGCAAGACTCTCAGCAACCTAGCGAGACCCTGTTTCAAAGTAAAAAGGGCTGGAGGTGTAGGTTGTAGGTAGAATGCCTCTGGGTTCATTCACCAGTACAGAGAGAGAGACAGAGACAGAGACAGAGAGAGACAGAGAGCGAGAGAGAAAGAGAGAGAGAGAGAGACAGACAGACAGAAAGAGACAGAGAGAGATGGAGAGAGACAAAGAGACAGAGAGAGGCAGAGAGAGATAGAGAGGCAGAGAGAGAGACACACAGAGAGAGAGAGAGAGAGGAAGAGAGAAAGAGAAACAAAGATACAGAGAGATTGAGAGAGACACTTGGAACCAAGAACTCTGGAGCCAGCTGGGTGGGACCAGGTCGGGGTGCCTGGGGGGTCCACGGTCTTTGCAGTGGCCTTAATATAACTCAAGCATGGGTTCCTTCTTGAGCAGGCCAGAGTTCTGGGGCCTTTTGTGCCCTCCATCCCAGAATAGTCACCTGCAGCCAGGGTGTAGGAACTGGCTGTTCATTTGGAGTGCAGTCCCAGGGCCCAGGAGCGGAAGGTTGGGACCAGGCGACAGCCAGCCTAAGGGGTTGTTACTGAGCCGCTCCTTGCTGCGCATAATGGGGGCCTGTGCCCGCTGCGGACCTCTGACGGATGTAGGATTGTTCTAGAGTTGTCCCCCAGGGATGGAGGAGGGCGCCTGTTGCTCATGGGTTAAGTCCCATGCAATAGAATGTTGCCCCCAAAACTTCTGGGTTTCCCGTGTGTCAGCACGGCTTGGGGTCTGTCATGTCCTATCTCATGGCTTCAAAAGGACCATGAGGCCAGGTGCAGTGGCGCATGCCTGTCATCCCAGTACTTGGGAGGCTGAGACAGGAGGATCGCAGGTTCAAGGCCAGCCTCAGCAACATAGCCAGACCCTCAGCCACTTAGCAAGACCCTGTTTCAAGAATAAAAAGGGCTGGAGGTGTAGCTCTGAGGTAGAATGTCTCTGGGTTCCATCCCCAGTACCACAAAAAAGGAAAAAAGAAGGAAAAATAAAACCTTTGAGACATCTTTGGGAGCTGTCCACCATCTGGGTTACATCTGGTGCAGAGATGGCTTCTCCAGCCACAGCTGGAGCAAAGATGTGGCCCAAGCCTGAGAGGCAGGGGACAGAGATGTCTGTTGCGTCGTCCAAGCCGGCAAGAAATGCGAAAACGGGAAGCCACCTCCTTCAGGGAGCCCGAGTCCCCGCAGACATTGGGTTGTGGACAGACGCAGAAGAGCGCGTCTTCCACACCAGAACAAGGCACACGCTCTCTCAGCTCCAGGACGTAATTAAGGGGACAGTCTTCATCCTTAGTGAGGCATGCTGGGAAGAGGACTGTGTAGACTGTCCAGTGTAGACCCAGGGCACTGGAAGTGCCGCAAACATGGATCTGAACCCTGGAGCTTGCTTCCGCCCGGGACCCCATGTTCCGGGTCAAATGGAGGCATCCAGGCAGGAGGAGCAGGGACTGAAGTTAGACCCCGAATCGGAAACCCGGGCATGCTCAGGCCAATGAGTGGCTTGTGTCTGAGTCCACCTCTGGCCTGTGGGCAGAAATGATGCCTGCCACTTCCGGGTCTGGCCCAGAAAGGGTGTCCTCCCCATGCACACGGTCTGTCCCCAGTGACGATGCTAGGGTCAGAGATGGAAGGACCTCCGTTCCTAAGTGACCTCATGGGCTGAGCTTTGCGGCCAAACTTCCTTGAACTATGTTAAGAGTGAGAGACAAGCCAGGCGTGGTGGTGCATACCTGCCATCCCAGTACTTGGGAGGCTGAGGCAGGTGGATCGCAGGATGGAGGCCAGCCTCAGCAACTTAGCGAGGCCCTCTGCAACATAGACCCTGTTTCAGAATAAAAATTAAAAAGGGCTGGGGGTGTTGCTCAGAGGCAGAATGTCCCTGGGTTCAGTTTCCAGTATCCAGTATCACACACACACACACACACACACACACACACACACACATGAAACAGACCCTGGTAGTAATGAACCACTGAGATCTGGGGCTATTTGTTACAGCAACTAGATTTCTCTTACTGATACAGAAATGGATGATCTCAAGCAAGTGCTAACAGAAGCATTGATGACAAGTGGCATTGGTGTGGAGTGGCAGGCAGAGTGGGAATTGATAGTAGAGTTTTTGGAATATTACAGTCTATGTTTTGTGTCTGTGTAGGGTTGTGTGTGTGTGTGTGGAATTGGGGCTTTTTTTTTGGCAGTACCAGGGACTGAACCCAGGGGCATTCTTTTTTTATATATATTCATTTATTGGTACATTCTTTGAGCTACATCCCCCCAGCCCTATTTCTTTTTTTTTTTTTTTTTGCAGTACTAGGGACTGAACCCAGGGGCATTCTTTTTTTATATATATTCGTTTATTGGTGCATTCTTTGGGCTACATCCCCCCAGCCCTATTTAATTTTTTTTTTTTGCGGTACCAGGGATTGAACCCAGGGGCATTCTGTCTCCAAGCTACACTCCCAGCCCTATTTTTTCTTCTTTATTTTGAAACAGGGTCTCACTAAGTTGCGGAGGGCCTCACTAAGTAGCTGAGGCTGGCCGCGAACGTGGATCCTCCAGTCTCAGCCTCCCAAGTAGTGGGATGACAAGCGTGCGCCACCACGCCCGCGGTATTGGGGATTGAACTTGGGGTATTCTACCTCTGAGCCACACACCCAGCCGTATTTTATTTTTTATTTTGAAACAGGGTCTCGCTAAGTTGCTGAAACTGGTCTCGAACCTGCGATGCTTCTGTCTCATCCTCCCTACTACTAGGATTACAGGTGCAGGTCACCACACCTGGCCACAGTCCATGTTTTGAAGTGGCATAATATTTGGGAAAACTCTTGCCTGTGAGAATTTGGAAGGCGGAGCCCCTGGGCCCTGAGCCTGCCGCTCCTGCCGCTCTAGGGCAGGCGGTTGGAAGGAATGAATGGATTGGTGTGTCCTGGCCACGATTGGCTGTATTTGGCAAGGAATTACCGAAAAGACAGGAGCTGAGGAGGGTAACAGCTGGTTCAAAGCGAAACAGGAGGAACGCAGACCACAGTTTCAGGGTTGGAAAGCCAGCCACTTGTGCGCCCCAAGCGGTAGGAAATAAGATTGAGGAAGAGCCGCAGGCCATGGTGCAGGTTAGATAAAGGATGTGACGTCTCCCCTCAGTGACACAAGGTTAACATTTTCTTGATTAAGTTGAGAGGAAGAGGCAGGGAGAACAGAAACAGAGCTCACAGTGAAGGTAGGAAAGGACGTGGTTCTCAGCCATGATTGTCAGCACACAGAATTGATTAGAGGCAAACAGATTAGACTCTGAGGCATGGAGGGGATCGTGTTGATAAGGGAGCAATGATCCTGGACCCAGGAGAGTCTCCCACCAGAGCTCAAAATATCCCTTGGGCCGGGCGTGGTGGTGTACACGAGTAATCCCAGTACTTGGGAGGCTGAGACAGGAGGATCGCAGGTTAGAGGCCAGTCTCAGCAATTTAGCGAGACCCTCAGCAACCTAGCGAGACCCTGTTTCAAAACCAAAAATAGAAGGTGGTGCACACCTGTCATCCCAGTACTTGGGAGGCTGAGACAGGAGGATTGTAGGTTCGAGGCCAGCCTCAGCAACTTAGTGAGGCCCTCTGCAACTTAGTGAGACCCTGTTTCAAAATAAAGAATAAAAATAGGGCTGGGGGTGGAGCTCAGAGGTAGAACGTCCCTGGGTTCAATCTCCAGTAAAGTGCGTGTGTGTGTGTGAGTAGCTGAGGCTGGCCTTGAACCTGTGATCCTCCGGTCTCAGCCTCCCAAGGACTGGGATGACAAGCATGTGCCACCACGCCCGGCTCAGTTAATTTTCATTTTGAAACAGGGTCTCTCTGAGTTGCTAAGGGCCTTGCCAAGTTGCCGAGGCTGGCCTCGAGTCTGTGATCCTCCTGTCCCAGCCTCCCGAGGACTGGGATTCCAGGCGTGTGCCACTGCTCGTGGCTCATTCTCTCCTTTTCTTTTTTTTTAAAATATGTTTTATTGGTGCATTGTAGTCTCACGTCACAATGAGTATCAGTTTGGTGTCAGCATACATGCACACAGCTCCTGGTGTCCCTCCCCCCCGCCTCCCCCCCACATGTAGCACTGAGAATGATGTTGGTATAATCTCATATATACACACTGTTTATGACAGTAATTCCATAAATTCACTTCTTTCTTGCCCTTCCCCTTCCCTTGTACCCCTTCCCTTGCACCATTGAGGGTTCTCTGTTGTCATTGGAATCCCTTTTGTGTCCCCACTACTCCCTAGGTTGCGTATATTAATGAAAACATATGCCCCTTCTTTATTGTGATTGGCTAATCTCATTGAAAATTAGTTCAACCACTGTGGAGATCAGTGTGGAGATTCCTCAGAAAACTGGGAATGGATCCACCATATGATCCGGCTATACCACTACTGGGTATCACACCAAAAGGATTGAAACCAGAAAACTACAGTATTATATGCATACCCATGATCCTAGCAGCACAACTCACAGTGGCCCAATTATGGAACCAACCTAGGTGTCCATCAACAGAGGACTGGATTACAAAATTATGGGAAATACACACAGTGGAATACTACTCAGCGATAAAAAAGAACAAAATAACAGCATTTGCAAGAAAATGGAAGGACCTGGAGAACATTTTCTTCTTTTCTGAATGGGAGTTTGGCTGCGGCTCTTCCCCCACTCCGTCATCACGTTCTGAGTGTGTGCACGTGTGCGTTGTGTGTAAGGGAGCCACAAACGCGTTTCCCCTATAGCCTGAGAGCCACAGGACCGAGCAGGGGCTGAACGGGACTTTGGGTTGTCACCCATGGGGAGAAGACACAGCTTTCTATGTGTAGGACGGAGACCCCCTTCTCCTGGATCGATCGACCGATCGATCGATCGATCTATCTATCATCTATCTTTCTTGCTTGCTTGCTTTATTTATTTATTTATTTATTTATTTATTTATGTTTTGTTACACTGGGAATTGATCCAGAGACATTCTACTTAGGAGCTACACCCCTATCCCTTTATTTATTTATTTATTTATTTATGTTTTGTGACACTGGGAATTGATCCAGAGACAGTCTACCTAGGAGCTACACCCCCATCCCTTTATTTATTCATTTATTTATTTTTTATTTTTATTACTTATTTTTTGCGGTACTTTATTATTATTTTATTTTATTTATTATTTTATTCTATTTATTTTATTTTAATTAATTTATTATTTTATTTATTTTATTTAATTTCTATTATTTTTTGTGTGTGTGTTACTGGGGATTGAACCCAGGGGCATTCTACCTCCGAGTTCCACCCCCAGCCCTATTTTATTCTTTATTTTGAAACAGGGTCTCACTAAGTTGTGGAGGGCTTCAGAAGTTGCTGAGGCTGGCCTCAAACCTGTGATCCTCCGGTCTCAGCCTCCCAAGTACTGGGATTACAGGTGTGCGCCACCATGTTCAACTTTTTGTTGTTGTTGTTGTTAAATGAAAATGGTCGTTCTATAAAAGGCAGTCAGATCTCCTTTTTAGTTTGTAATCCCATTTTTCTCGTTGGAGTTCTGGGATGCCTTCTCCTTTTGCCCATCTGAGCTCTCCGAGCCTCAGTTTCCCCATCCATAAAACAGGGAGAATGATTATTATGGTTTGGATCTCAGATGTCCTCCAGAGGTCAAATGTCGAAGGCTTAGTCGCCAGCCGGTGGCACTTTTTAGAGGTGGCGGGCCGGCCGTGGTGGCGCATGCTTGTCATCCCAGTACTTGGGAGGCTTAGACCGGAGGATCCAGGTTCGTGGCCAGCCTCAGCTACTACGTGAGGCCCTCTGCAACTTCACGAGACCCAGTTTCAAAATAAAGAATAAGCCGGGCGTGGTGGCGCACGCTTGTAATCCCAGTACTTGGGAGGCTGAGTCTGGAGGATCCAGGTTCGTGGCCAGTCTCAGCTACTTGGTAAGACCCTCCACAACTTAGTGAGACCCTGTTTCAAAATAAAGAATAAAAACTAGGGCTGGGGGTATAGCCTGGAGGTAGAATGCCTCTGGGTTCAATCCCCAGTACCGCAAAAAAAAAAAAAGAGAGGTGGCGGAACCTTTAGGAGGTGGAGCCTTGCGGGAGGAGGCGAGGTCATTGGGGGCGTGTCCAGGAAGGAGGTGCTAGGGCCCCAGCCCCTTCCTCTTCCTCTCTTTGCTTCTGGGCCAGGATGTGGTGGGCAGTTTCCTGTCACACACTCCCCACTGTGACACTCTGCCTCACCACAGGCCCAAAGACAACAGGGCCAAGTGACCAGGGACTGAGACCTCTGAAACGGTGAGCCAAAAAAAACCTTTTTTTCTTCATAAGTAGATTTTCCCAGGTATTTTGTCACAGTGACAGAAAGCTGCCTGAGACAGTGATGGTCCTGGCTGTATTACGGAGCTCTAGGGATGAAGAGAGGTGCAGGTCTCAGCAGGTGCTGGTCCCAGAGTTTGTGCGTGCTCACCAGCCTGCCTGCCCGTCTTCCCTCGCCGGCTCTTGTGACTTGGGTGTCTGTGCGGTGCCCTCCCTGCTGGCACGGTGGCAGAGGCCCGCAGGATCCTGTTACTGCTGGGTGTGTCCAGCTCCCAGACAATGGGCATCGCATTAACCTTCAGCCCATCCCATCGCCATCTGTCCAAACAATGGGGCCTGGGTGGCCCACTGCCTGCGTGCCTGAAGTATCACACTTGTCACCTGCTCCTTTCCCAAACAGTCACCCAACAGACTCGCCTTGGCCAGCCCCCGCTGCCTCAGTTTCCCCATCTGTACAAGGTCTTGGTCTCTCTGTTTCAGGTTGTAAGCACAGAGCTCTCAGACCTCTGTAATGTGAGCTAAGGTCCAGGGGGGACAGAAAGGACTTCCCACAGCCCCCCGACCCTGCTCATTCGGGGAAACTGAGGCCCCAGGAGGGAGGATGAGTCATCCGTAGTCACTCAACCAGCCAGGCCTGAGGCTGGGACTCACAGCCCAGGCCTTTGACCTTGGGGAGGGTATGGGTGCGGATGGCTGTCGCGAAGGTGGGTGGCTTCTGTGCTTCTTTTTAGGGTGACCCTGGGAAAACAGACTCAGAGGGGAGAGGCAGGCTGCTCCGGGTGGGGGTCCTGACACGGCACCCTGACTCCAGCTAGCTCCATATCTGTGGCAGCGTTCTGGTCCACGACCTGAGACTGTGGCAAGTGGTGGCCCTGGCGTCTGGAGAGAGTGTGTGGCTGGTGACAGGCCTGACCTGTCTGGGCCCTGGGAACAGACAGGACATTGTGCATTGAGGGGGAGCCCGGTGGGTCAAGGGAGCCCTGCCCCGGCACCTGCTGGGAACCAGGCTGACGGCGGAGGGTGGGGAGCGGGCTGAGTGCCCGGGAATCCAGCACCGCCGCCACCGCAGCCACAGTCCCCTCGGCCTCAGTCCACTGGGCGCCACCGCGGAGATTTTTGCACCATGAGTGAGCAGCATTTACTATACTTTATTTCACGCTTGTCTTAATTTTCAATTTATTTTTTCTTTTAATTTTTCTTTGGATCTGAGCTGTGCTCACATGGTTCAAAAATCAAAGTTTAATGAGCACTTTGGGGAGAGTCAGCCTCGTGGGCCGTCTCCCACCACACCATCTGACTCCTTGCCCTGGCTGTGGCTATTATTCTCTTAACAAATATGAACTTTATATATGTGATTATCTTTCTTGTGTGTGTGTGTGGTACTGGGGATTGAATCCAGGGGCGTTCTATCTCTGAGCTACACCCCCAGCCCCATTTTAGTTTTCATTTTGACACTGTTTTGCTAAGTTGCTGAGGGTCTCCCTAAGTTGCTGAGGCTGGCCTTGAACTTGTGATCCTCCTGTCTCAGCCTCCCAAGTACTGAGATTACAGGCTGCACCACCACGCCCAGCTTGATTATCTTTTTCCATCTTTAAGACGGTTTGTAGCATACAGTACACATTGCTACACAGCATGCTTTTTTTGCTTAATAATAATGTTGTTGTTATTGTTATTATTGTTGTTTTTGTTATTTTTTTTGCAGTACTGGGGATTGAACCAGGGGCATTCTACCTCCGAGCTCCACCCCCAGCCCTATTTTTGATTCTTTATTTTGAAACCGGGTCTCACGAAGTTGCCGAGGGCCTCACTAAGTAGCTGAGGCTGGCCTCGAACCCGGATCCTCCTGTCTCCGCTTCCCAAGTACTGGGATTACAAGTGTGTGCCACCACGCCTAGCTATATTATTATTTTGTGTGTGTGTGTATGTGTGTGTACTTGGGATAGAACCAGGGTGCATTCTACCTCCAAGCTACACCCTTAGCACTTTTTAAAATTTTCTTGTTTTGAAATAGGGTCTCACTAGGTTGCTAAGAGCCTTGCTAAGTTGCTGAAGCTGGCCTCGAATTGTGATCCTCCTGTCTCAGCCTCCCATATACTGGGATTACAAGTGTGCTCTGCCATGCCTGCCTTACTGTTATTTTTTAATCAAATTTTCTACTTAAGTGAATATAAATGAAAAAAGGAAAAACCAACACAGCACCACCATGTCCTTGAAATAGAAGGTGCGTGTGCTCACATGGTTCAAAAATCAAAGTTTAATGAGCACTTTGGGGAGAGTCAGCCTCCTGGGCAGTCTCCCACCACACCATCTGACTCCTTGCCCTGGCTGTGGCTATTATTCTCTACCAACAAATATGAACTTTATATATGTGATTATCTTTCTTGTGTGTAGCACAATAAGCACTTGGGAATGGGGCAGGGTCACTGACTGCCAGCAGGGTCCTGTGGTCTCTAGGGGCCCTGAGCTCAAGGTGTGTTCTAGGTCTGCTGTAGAGGAAATAGCAAGTGTAGGAGGAAACTGAATACACCCGGCTGACACGTATGCTGGGAATTTATCACAGGACTGAAAAGATTTGGACAGGACATCTCTTCCATCTTGGAACTCAGTGGAAGTAATGTAACACTGCCGTCTCATCAGCGGGATAAGCCCCCCACACTTGGGAAAATCTTGTCTAATCCAAGAACCTAGGTACTTTAAACAGGTAAAAAAAAAACAAGGCGTGGTGGCACACACCTGTCATCCCAGTCCTCAGAGGCAGGAAGATCATAGGTTCGAGGTCAGCGTCAGCAAGTGGTGAGACTCTCAGCAACCTAGCAAGACCCTGTTTCAAAAAAAAAAAAAAACTAAAATAAGGCTGGGGGTGTAGCTTGGAGGTCGTAGTGAGACTCTCAGCAACCTAGCAAGACCCTATTCAAAAAAATAAAACTAGCTGGGCGTGGTTGTGCACACTTGTAATCCCAGTACTTTGGGAGGTGGAGACCGGAGGATCCGGGTTCGCGGCCAGCCTCAGCTTTCTCTCTCTTTCTCTCTCTCTCTCTCTACCTAGTGAGGCCCTCTGCAACTTCGTGAGACCCGGTTTCAAAATAAAGTATAAAAAATGGGCCCGGGGGTGTAGCATGGAGGTAGAATGCCCCTGGGTTCAATTCCCGGTACCAAAAAAAAAAAAAAAAGTAAACAAAATAAAACTAAAATAGGGCTGGGGGTGTAGCTTGGAGGTAGTAGTGAGACTCAGCAACCTAGCAAGGCCCTATTTAAAAAAAATAAAACTAAAATAGGGCTGGGGGTGTAGCTTGGAGGTAGGATGCCCTGGGTTCAATCCCCAGTACCGAAAAGAAAAGAAGTGTGTGTGTATGTGTGTGTGTGTGTATGTGTGCGTGCGCATAGAGTAAAATGAGGCTCAGAAGGAGAAAGGAGGAGGACTTAAAATGACTCAGCTAGTTGTGAAGGGCCTTGCGTAGTTGCTGAGGCTGGCCTCTAATCTGCAATTCTCCTATATCCCCGGTAACACAAAATAAATAAATAAATAAATAGGGCTATGGGTGTAGATCAGAGGTAGAATGCCCTGGGTTCAATCTATAGTACCACAAAAAAAAAAAAGAAACAAAATCTTACTAGGTTGCTGAAAGTCTCATTAAGTTGCTGAGGATGGCCTCGAACCTGCAATCCTCCTGTCTCAGCCTCCCAAGTACTGGGATTACAGCTATGTGTGCACCACCATGCCTGGATAATTCAGTTTTTTTTGCACTGACATTTTTCCTGAGCCTGTCATTATGACTCAGTGTGTGTCGGGCCAGCGCTGTGTGGGGAGCATAGGGTCGAATCAGGACCCTGGAGCTGGAGGTGGCGGGAGTCACAGGAGCAGCTTCCGCGTCAGTGTGAGACAGAGCTCCTTTCCTCTGGCACCTTCCGGGGGGTTACGCAGGAGGAAGGGAGATGTACCCTGGAAGCTGGGGACACAGGACCCGGGTGCAACTGGAGGATGCTCAGAAGGGAGTTTGGGTGTGGAATGGGCGTGCAAGAAGCAGGGAACCCGATGCTTTTATAGCTGATGAGACTCTCTGTCCTCCTGGTGGAAAGACTTCCATCTGCTTTGGCTACAAGGTCCCTCGGGCTGCCACTTAGGATGGCAGATGCCATTTGTGCAGCCTTAGGAACGAAGCCGTAGCTGTAGACACTAAGGCCCAGGCAGGGAAGGAAGTTTTTTTTTTTGTTTTGTTTTTGCGGTACTAGGGATTGAACCCAGGAGCATTCTACCTCCGAGCGACATCCCCAGCCCTATTTTTATTCTTTTTTTTTTTTGTGATACTGGGGATTGGACCCAGGGGCATTCTACCTCCGAGTTACACCCCTGGTCCTATTTTTTATCCTTTTTTTATTTCTTTTTTTTTTTTTTTT
>PVJS01052187.1:0-13702 GCA_004027185.1 Glis glis
AAATTGAACCTAGGGGCATTCTACCTTCGAGCTACACCCCAGACCTATTTTATTTTTTATTTGGAAACAGGGTCTCGCTAAGCTGCTGACGGCCTCACTAAGTTGCTGAGGCTAGCTTCGAACCTGCGATCCTCCTGTCTCAGGCTCCCAAGTATGGGGATTACAGGCATGTGCCATCACACCTCACACCTGGCTGTTGTCTCTTCTAATAAGGTCAATAAACCCATCACGAGGGTTTCGCCCTCATAATCTAATCTATCCTGATTATCTTCCAAGGGTCCCATCTCCAAATACCAGCACATAGGAGATGAGAGCTTCGACGGGTGAATTTGGGGGGAACACGGTTCAGTTCACAACACACTGCATTATAGATACTCTCTATCCCTGTATGAACCATCCTCAGCAGGTATGGATGAATCCATTAGGTTCAGGACCACATATTTCTGCGATGGTTTCTCTTGTGCTTTCTGCAGGCAGCTGTGGCTGGTGTGGTGTAGTGTAGTTTCTATGTCTTGATATGATCCACCCTGGACTGTCAGAGAGCATACATTTCAAGCACCTCACACTCATGAGAATGGCTGTGATCAAAAAAATAAATAAAGAGGTATTGGTGAAGATGTGGAGAAACTGGGAACTTTGTGCCCTGCTGGTAGTGATGGAAAATGGTGACCTGGCTATGGAAGACAGTATGGCAATTCCTCACAAATTAGAAATTGAACTACCATATGATCCAGTGATTCCACTTCTGGGTATAGAGCCAAAAGAATTGAAAGCAGGATCTTGATGAGATATTTGTACACCCATGTTCATAGATGTATTATTCACAATAACCAAACGTGGAAACAACCCGATTGTTCATTGACTGATTAAAGGATAAACAAAATGTGATGTATACATACAGTGGAATATTATTCAGCCTTAAAAAGTAAGGAAATGTTATCACATGCTACAAATGGATGAACTTTGAAGACTTTATGTTAGAGGAAAAAGCCAGTCACAAGCAGATTAATAATGTATGGTTCCACTAATATGAGGCATCTAAAGTAGTCAAATTCACAAAAACAGAAAACAGAATGGTGGTTACTAGGGGAGGGGAAATGGGGGGTTATTGTTCAGTGTGTATAGCATTTCAGTTTTACAAGATGAAGAAAATTCTAGAGATTTTCTGGATGACAGTGTACATATACTTAATATATGTTGAACTGTATACTTAAAAATAGTTAAGATAGTAATTTTTATATTATGTTTTTACAACAATTAAAAAAGAAAAAGACATGGCTTTTGACCCAACCTCAAGCAATTGCTAGTAATGATAGAGTCATTTAAACTTTCTAAACTTCAGTTTCTTCATTTATAAAATAAAAGGTAATAACACCTAATTCAGAGTTACAATGAAATCTAAATGAGATGAAGTATATAGGAGGGATAATTTAGTGCGACATAGACACAGTGCTAACACTGTTGCTGGACATCACTGTCACAATTCTAACACTGCTGAATATATTCATTACCTGGAAGTGTTTTAATTCTGACTCTATAAGGGCCCTTGTGCAATATGGACACAGGAAACGCCTCCCACATCAGTTCCCAGTTAGGGAGGATGGTGTGCATTCTAAATGCAATTTCAAGGTTAGCCATATATCATCTAGGTGGTAGAAAACAGAGCGAGTTATTGAAGTCTAAAAGCATTCAACTAGGATTTGTAAATGGTAACCAGGATTGACTAACAACTCCTGTTTGTTAGGGAAGGGTCAAGAAAATTGGTTCTGTGTGATTCATTCCCAGCGGCTACTCAGGAAAGAGCAAACCAACAAAATCCATTTGCGGACTGATGAAATATTTCACACTTATTTGCACTGATGTTTCATCGTGAAAAAATATAGTTCATTTCTACAGGGAAGAGCAGACGTCAGGAAGTAGCAAACAGGTAGGAGGTGGCAGCCTGCCTATCTACCCTCAGGAAGCCCTGCTCTCAGGTTCTTGAGTTTGGGGTAAAGATTAAGAACAAAACATAAGCTTCCGGCCACTCACCCAGAGCAGAAATCCAAGGTCCTTTTTCTTTAGTTCTCATACTATATGTACAAAATCAGAAGCCAGTTCTCCTTTGGACATCTTCAAAACAGGCTAGAAAAACACTTTTTTTTTTGGTACAGGGGGCATTCTACCTCTGAGCTACACCCCCAGCCCTGTTTTATTCTTTATTTTGAAACAGGGCCTCACCAAGTTGTTGAGGCTGGCTGCAAACCTGCGATCCTCCTGTCTCAGCCTCCCAATTACTGGTACTACAAGGGTGCGCCACCACGCCTGGCTTAGAAAAATACTTTTTGAAAGAGGGTCTATATTCCTTCACTCACAGACTGTCCCAGTAAAGGAAGTGTCTCACCACCAGCAGTCTGTTTCCTCTGTCCCCCGATTCCCTGGAGGTCTTTGAAGAGGGATGTGGTTCTTATCTGTGTTGGTTCCAGGTTGGTTCCAGATTATTAGGGACACAGAATGACATAATTACCATCAGGTCAACTCTCATCTTGACAACCTAACAGAACAAGGAACAAGAATAGGGCTAACCCCAGAGTGGGTAATATTTTTTCAAAGTTGAATGTGACTTTTGAATGCTACAGTTTATTTTAGAACGTTTATTTGCTAGATTTAACTTAAGAAATTAAAGATTTTTTCTCTTGTTTGTTTAGGGCCATATTTTGGTGTCTGAACGGCCCGATGCAAAGCACTTTTGCTGTTTCTCTAAGATATTCAGGGCCCTCCATTCCAGTGGACATCCTGGAAGCCTGCCTGTATGTCAAGGGTCCAAGTGAAGTGCCCCTCAAAAACACGGGCACAAACACGTAAGCCATGTGTGGGCTCAGCAAGGGAAGGGCCTTTATTTCTCTTGGGCACTGCTTCCCTCCCATTCCCAGAAGAGTTCCAGGCACAGGCAGGGTGCTCAGTCACTCAATACTATTTTTACTGCGTAAATGGATACTTGCTGAATACACGCTCATACACAAACTTACCCAATGGCTGATCGCAAAGCAACCAGTTTCTTATTCAAGGGAAACACATGTATAGCATATATACTGCTGGACCTGTAAATGATGAAGTTTCTAGATATTACGTCTAATATACTTACAGCTGTTGAGAAACCAATGGCACCTTGTCTTATATCAAAATATCATGTCCAGGCCATGAATAATGTATTTAGTTTAGGAAATCTCAAAATTTGAGGGGAAAAAGCATATTAAGTAATGGGAACTATAAAAACAACCAATGTGGTGTTTGGAATGTGATATTTGGCTAAAGAATGTTGGTTTTTTTTGCTTTGTTTTTTGTTTTGTTTTTTTTTGTTTGTTTGTTTTTTATACTGGGGATTGAACCTAGGGGCATTCAACTTTAGAACCACACTTCCAACCCTCTTTTATTTTTCATTTTGAAACAGGGTCTCACTAAGTTACTGAGGTTGGCCTCAAACCTGTGATCCTCCTGTCTCAGCCTCCCAAATACTGGCATTACAGAAGTGTATCACCACGCCTGGCTGAAAGTCAAAATCTTAAAAATGAATCATCCCACAACTCTACACCAGGTCCTGGGGTAGAGTTAAATTACTGTCTTGTTACTATATTTCTTAGATTAGGTTTATAAATATGACAACTGACGTGCTGACTTGGAAGTTGATTTGTAACCCTGTCATCAGTCCTTATGAGTTACACACTTTGGAGTTGCTTAAAACAGCTTCTAGCACACTACACTTTTCCAATAATCTTTATATGCATTACTTAATTTGAAATATCCATGCAAGACTGAGGAAGATCAAATTTCTGAAGTCGAGAAAGCCTAAGAGATCACAGTTTCCGTTTTTCCTTTCCCTCCACGACTTGCCCTCTGTCGCTAATGTCAACTCCTTGCGGTCTCTTGTCTGCACAGACTAATGTTAAGTGGAGATGAGGTAGAGTGGAGATATCTTATTTCATAGGTAATTGAAGTTAAGGCTCCAGATATGTGTTCCCCATAATGTTTTTGAGGTCTGTTGTGGTTCTGATAAAAACAGAGCTGGACAGCAAAAATCAGGGCAGATAGCAACAGTTCCAAATATCTTATTCCCGGAAGCTAGACACAGACAACCTTGCATGAGAGCCAATGAGAAAGTGTGTTCAGGCACATGTGCGCGCATGCACATGTTTTGCAAAACCCATCAGCCTCTGAAGTCAAAGACCCAGAGTTCATACGCTACCACCCCTGCACCACCCTCCCACTTACGGTGGCTTGAATGTGTCCCTTCCAAAATTCAAGTACTGACATTGTGACAGTATTAAGAGGCGGGACCTTTAAAAGGTGATTAGTCATGAAATCTTCCCCCTCTCATAAATGAGATTAAATTCCCAATGAAGGAGGCTTCATGCAGCATTTGGCTTGTTTTTCCTTCTACCCGCCCTCATGTGAGAACCCAGCGTCCCTCTCCTCTAGGGGAGGCAGCATCAGGGCGCCATCTTGAAAGCAAAGGTCAGCCCTCCCCAGAGGACTGGTGTCAAGGGCCATCTTAGAACACACATTGAGATTATAATCTTGGACCAGCTCAGTTTGAATACATGGTATTTGGCTGGGTGCGATTTGGCCACCCCATAATGTCTAATCCCTCCTTCCTCCACATTGTCACATATCTGCTTCACTGACCTTCTTTATTGTAACTCGTGACAATTGTTGGTTTCTGTGTTTGATTAACTTTTATGACGCCTTGTCTAAAGTTTCTATAAAAGCAAGGTGCTGGCTACAGATGGACAGGAGAATTTGTCTTCTCTTTCTCGTCCCCAACCCCCCAATTATTAAATTCTCTGCAAATTATACTATCAGACTTCATGTTGCTTTCGTGCGAGAAGACTATTGATCAGGAAGCTGTTGAGTGCAGCGACCTTCCATGGCAAGAATCACGGAACAATTTTCAGGAAGCTGTCTGGTGCAGTGGCCTTCTATGGCAGAAACCACGGAATAGTTTTCAGGGAGCTGCCTTAAAGCAGCAACCCTCCGTGGCGGGACTACGGAGCAAGCAGTGTCCGCCGTTAAGCACCTAATAGACTGGATCTGCCAGTTCCTTCATCTTGAACTTCCCAGCCTAGGAAGAAAATTAGGAAATGTCTAATTTTTATAAATTAGCCTGTCTCAGGTATTCTGTTATAGCAGCGTGAATGGACTAAGACGTCCCACCAGCACCACCACACTGCTGATTCTCAATCCGGGCTACACATCAGAAATGCCTTAAAGATTCTGATGAATGTTATCTGGGGTAGGGTCCAGGCATCTGCATCTGTTAGAGCTACACAGATGATTCGTGTACACAGCCAGAGCTGAGAGCCACTTCATCGTGCCTTCCAGAAAGCTAGAGTGAGATCAGGTAGGATTTCCCATTGATGAAGTTGTTTGATCTTCAGCCTAGGAGATTTATAAATATCATTGTTGGGGCTTTAGAAAAGGAAAAAGTCTTTGAGTTTTATATGGTGAATTAAACATGAGTTGGTCTACGTACTCTACTGAGTTCTCCCTAAAATGAGAGTAAAAGTTATAAACCCATAAAGACAAACAGAACAGAGAAGAAAGAGCAAGAGAAAAGAGATGATGGATCGCTAGAAAATGCAGTGCAAATAGAGGGACAGAAGCTGGCTTCATAGTTTGTAAGAGAGGGATGCCCTGAGCGTCACGCTGGTCTGTGTTCAAGAACAAGCTCAGAAATTAGAGGCACCAGACAAAGGCTATACAAGGGGCAGGACCGAAACAGGAGGATTAGGTAGAAGGTCTATATAATGGACAGTTCCTCCTTCAGGCCCTTTCCCCCAGTATGAAAAGCCAGGGGATTCCTCTTTGTTATCAAAGAAGGAGCTAGGTTATTTTCTAGGAAAAAAAATTCAGGGGTCTATATTCAGAAAGGATACCAGCATAGTAGAGGATGGGGGAAAGGACCTGTGTTGAAAAGAGGGGGAGTCTGTGGAATTCTAGTTAATCAATGCTGGGAACCCAACCCCCTTCAACTGTCTTGTCTCAATATAGCAATTGCCGCCAGGCAAGGTGGCCTATGCCTGAAGTCCCAGTACTTTGAGAGGCTGAGACAGGAGGATCGCAGGTTCAAGGCCAGCCTCAGTCACTTAGCAAGACCCTCAGCTACTTAGTGAGACCCTGTTTAAAAAAAAAAAAAGTCAGGTGTGGTGGTGCATGCTTGTAATCCCAGTTCTTGGGAGGCTGAGACAGGAGGTTTGCAGCCAGCCTCAGCTACTTAGTGAGGCCCTCCACAACTTAGTGAGACCCTGTTTCAAAATAAAGAATAAAAAATAGGGCTGGGGGTGTAGCTTGGTGGTAGAATGCCCCTGGGTTCAATCCCCAGTCTTAAAAAAAAATGAGGCATGGGATCCAGGTGTGGTAAAACACACCTGTAATTCCAGTACTTGGGAGGCTGAAACAGGAGGATCACAGGTTTGAGGATAGATTCAGTAACTTAGTGAGGCCCTCAGCAACTAACTTAGTGAGACCCTATTTCAAAATAGAAAATAAAATAGAACCGGGGATGTAGCTCAAAGGTAGAATGCCCCTGAGTTCCATCCTTACCAGCACAAAACAAAACAAAAATGAGACATGGGTAGCAAAAAGGCAGAAGAAAAGATGTTCAACATCATTAGCCATGAGCAAGTTAAAACCACAACGAGACATAACTATGCACTGTTTAGAGCAGCTGAACTCAAAGAAAGTGGGACCACCAAAAGCCATGAAGGATGTAGAGAAATTGGATCTCTCCTACATTACTGGGGGGAATAGAAAAGTTACGGCCATTCTGAAAAACAGTTTGACAGCATTTTGTAAACCCGTACACGCAATTACCATATGACCCTCTTGGGCATTTTTTCCAGAGAAATCAAAACTTATGTTCACACATAAACCTATACACAAATATTCAAAGGAGCTTATATTTACAATAGCAAAACACTGGTAAAAGCAAAAAGTCTTCCTTGAGTGAGTGGTTGAATAAACTCCTGGAGAGTCACATGTTCTTATTTCATTGATGGAGTACTACTTAGCAATGAAAAGGAATGAAGTATTGATACATCTGCAACCTGAAGGGACCTCAAGGGCACTACTCTCACTGAAAAAACTCAGTCTGAAGAGGATATATATGGCCACTTTCTAGCCTTTCTCTGGAACATAAACCTTTATCATGGGCTTTTCTTACACTGTACCCCCACTTCCCTAAATAAACCTCTTATATCCCCCCAAAAGGTTATATACTGCTTGATGCCTTTCGTAGAACAGCCTTGAAATGATGAAAATATTAAGATGGGGAACAGATTACCAGCTACTAGGGGGCAGGAATGGGGTAGAGTGGAGATGGGGTATTTTGGAGCTTAATTGCGGGGGTAATCGTGCAAGTCTATACATGCAGAATAAAACTGCACAGAACTATGCACATACCAACACATAAGTGAATGCAGGTTTTAAAAATGGGGACACTTGTGGAAGCTGGGTAGAATAGGGTGTAGGAGGGACTCCAGACAAAGATGGAGAAAACCTCAGATGAGCAAAGGAGAACTAACTGAGGGGGATGGGAGGGTAGAAGACGGAAACACCCTAATGCACAGGATGTACATATGCAAATATAACAAAGTCAACTACTATGCTGAGCACTAGGAAGAGGGAAGGGGGAGGGAATGGGGGTGGGAATTGGGGGAGGGCTAATTGACCGATGTGTGCATGATACTTCTACCACCCTGAAACCCATCAACTTGTATGATTACAATGCACCAATTAAAAAAATAAAAATTTTTTAAAAAGGTAGGAAGATGCCAGGCGTGGTGGCACACACTTGTAATCCCAGTACTTGGGAGGCTGAGACTGGAGGATCCGGGTTGGCGGCCAGCCTCAGCTACTTAGTGAGGCCCTTCGCAACTTTGTGAGACCTGATTTCAAAATAAAGGATAAAAAGTAGGGCCGGGGGTGTAGCTCGGAGGTAGAACGCCCCTGGGTTCAATCCCCGGTATCGCAAAAAAAAAAAAGTTAGGAAGACTATAAACCAAAATATTAATGTTGGTTATCTCTGAATGACAAAAAAAAAAAAAATGGGGAAACTTACCCGTAGTCTAGTTAACACCAATGTATTATACCAACTCTCTGGTAGTGACGTTTTACTACAGCTATAGAAGGTGTCACCCTTGGAAGCTGTGTGAAGAGTGCGCAGGATTATTGATACTATTTTTGCAATATCTTGTGAATCTATAATTGTTTCAAAATAAAAAGTTAGCCGGGCGTGGTGCGCACGCTTGTTATCCCAGTACTTGGGAGGCAGAGACCAGAGGATCCGGGTTCATGGCCAGCCTCAGATACTTAGTGAGGCCCTCTGCAACTTCGTGAGACCTGGTTTCAAAATAAAGGCTAAAAAATAGGGCCGGGGGTGTAGCTCAGAGGTAGAACCCCCTGGGTTCAATCCCTGGTACTGCAAAAATAAATAAATAAATAAATAAATAAACAAATAAATAAATAAAAAGTTAAAAAAAAACAGTGAAACTAAAAGCAAAGTAAAAACAATTTTTTTTGCAGGGTGTGGTGGCACACATCTGTAATCTCAGTACTTGGGAGGCTGAGACAGGAGGATCTCAGGTTCAAGACCAGCCTCAGCAACTTAGTGAGGCCCTTAGCAACTAAGTGAAACCCTATTTCAAACTTAAAAAATAATAATAAAATAAAGCTGGGGATTCAGAGGTAGAATGCCCCTGGATTCAATCCCTAATACCACAGAAAAAGAAATTTTTTAAATGACCTTCTTCCCCAAAATGTTAAAGACCTCTTAGGCGGCTTCCCTGGCTATCCCTCACCCCCGTATGAAGGTGGATGTCAGCATAGAACAAAAGCTCTAAAGGGAGGTAACAGCTCCGAAGGGAGAACAAAGGTGAGTTGCCACAGGCCTGGAAACTGCAGAGAGAAACCCTTACGCGCAGAGCAAAGAAGTGGGGTGCAGAGTTGGAGGAGGAGGCTGCATGCCCGCAGACAGCCGAGCAGGAGCAGACCGGCTGCAGCAAATGTGGACCCAGGGAGGAGTGGGAGGCAGGGAACAGCTCTGTGTGTGCGGGGCGGGGGGTGAAGCAGAAGATCCTTCTGGTCTGAGAACGGGGAGCACCTGCACTTTGGGGGCTGCAGATATGGAGGCTCAGCCTCGTGAGCATCGGTTAGAGAGAACCGCAGCCCCCACCTGCCTCAAATACTAGCTCCCCTTCTTCCTCTGCTTCCTGCCTGTCTAGAACATTAATACCAGCCGTCGTCACAACCCACATTTGCATAGAAGCTTTCCTTTTTTTTATTTTTCAAACACGTTCCATATCTGTAACCTCATTTGAGCCTCGCTGTTCACGTGTAAGGTAGTCAGGGAAGGTGTTTCTTTTTTTAAGGTAAGAAAATTAAGAAACACAGAGGCATCATGGACTCATGCGGATATGGGTTACGTGAGTCCGTGGAGGATGTAGCAGTCAGCTCTGGACGATGAATTGTCCTCCGTGTTTTCCTATTGGGATATGTCAACTCCCAGGCCACACAACCTTTTGCAGTAGCAGTGCGGGCAGTGACACAGGAGAGACAAGCTGCCAGCAAAACCCAGCCCAGTGCGAACAGCTCTGCTTTCCAAGGACCTGAGGCTATGGGGAGATGCACCTGTTTGCTTGTGGGTTTATTTTTCTTAAGAAAGCAAGGGAAATATGAAGATACACCCTGGCTGGTCTTATGTGCTCAGGTAATTCCTGAGTCTCAGTCATTACATGGGCCCTGGATTAATCAGAATTTATTTTTATCTCCCAACCTTCTGGCTGAAGCTTAGAGAGCTGTTCCTTGCCTGCTGGGTGCGGTTGCCATAGAAACTCATTCAGGGGGAAGCAGCATCTCGCTTTGTACTGTTGTGACTGCAAGGAGGGACTGAAACAGACCGCCAGCTCTCAGAGCAGCGCAGGGTGTTCTGGGATGCAAAAGGGCTCCCTTCCCTGGCTCCATGGCTTCTTGTAGCTTTGAGGCATGAAGTGGTCCCCAAACAGACCAGTGTCCCCGCCACAAAAGGAAGCATCTTTTGCCCCCTAAAGTCCGATCTTCATTGACACCTCCTGGAAGCATGGCTGAGAACTGGGGGGGGGGCACTGGCTTGTATTGGTCCACCAGACTAGTGTGTGTGTGTGTGTGTGTGTGTGTGTGTGTGTGTGTAACGAGATTGAACCAGGGACATTCTACCTTCAGCACAGCTACACCCCCAGTCCCCCTTTTTTTTAATTTTAAAACAGAGTCTTGAGCCGGGCATGGTGGCGCACACTTGTAATCCTAGTACTTGGGAGGCCGAGACAAGGAGGATCGCAGGTTCACAGCCAGCCTCAGCTACTTAGTGAGGCCCTCCTCAATTTAGACCCTGTTTCAAAATAAAGAATAAAAAATAGGGCTGGGGATATAGCTTGGAGGTAGAATGGTCCTGGGTTCAATCCCCAGTACAGCAAAAAAAACTAAAACAAGCCAGGCGTGGTGGTGCATGCTTGTAATCTCAGTCCTGGGAGGCTGAGACAGGAGGATTGTAAGTTCATGGCCAGCCTCAGCAACTTAGTGAAGCTCTCAGCAACTTAGCAAGACCCTGTTTTCAAATAAGAAATAAAATAGGTCTGGGGGTGTAGCCCAGAGGTAGAAGGTCCCTGGGTTCCATCTCCAGTACCAAAATAAACAAACAAACAAGGTCTCATTAAGTTGCTGAGGCTGCCAGCCTCCTGTCTCAGCCTCCCAGGCACGTGCCACCACACTCGACTCAGTGTGCATCTCTTTCCAATTCCACGTTCATGATGTCAATCAATAGCTTAAAAATAATCCTGGTGAGCTGGGCTTGGTGGTGCATGCCTATAATTCCAGTACTTGGGAAGCTGGGGCAACTTAGTGAGACCCCGTCTCAAAATAAAATAAAAGGGGCTAGAGGTGTAGTTAAGTGGTAGAGCACCCCTGGGTTCAATGCCCAGTAAAACACACACACACACACACACACACACACACACGCCCAGGTGTGAGTATTTATACCATAAAAATTGATAAACCCTGAGGTTAGGGCTTTTTTATTTAAAAAAAACTAGCTCACTATTCATATAATTTTTTTCTCTAAGAATTTCAATAATATTTAGTATCTCATTAGGAATACTTTGTCTTCCAAATATTTCTGGGTTACAGGTATCTCTGAATCCAGAACAAATCAAGTAGCTCAGATGCAAGTCCAAGATCAGAACACGGACTGCCCTGGCAACATCTATAAACCCATTATCACACGGTACGGGTTTGTTTAAAGTATGCCACCTTTGTTAAACTGTAACTCTTTGAAAGCAAAGATTTTTGTGTACACTGTTGAACCACTAGCACCATTCACAGTGCCTGGTGTACAGTAGGTGCTCAATAGATGTTTGGTGACTGAGTTTTTTAATGAATGCCTAAATGAATCAATGTTAGAGCTGTAAGGGCTGAGAATCCAGATAGTGATTCTACTCATAAAAAAAAGACTCACAGGCAAGTAACAGGCACTGGCCAAAAGACAGAAATCATATTAATGGTAAGAATGAGATAGGAATTTAGCTGATTTAAAAAAAAACGGAATCATGTTGTCACCTAGTTCCAAATTTCCAGTACTTGTGACCAATAGCACATTTGATCGTGGCTGCGGCCCTTCCACCTACCTCTGCATGTTACTTCCTATAATTTTCTAACTTGGGAAGCTCCCTTCACAGGAATTTCCTCATCCTTGTCTGGGTACTTCCACCATCCCTAATATCCCCTGTTCCTGAGTCTAAGGGAGAAGGTATTGAAAGATTCACGCCACATCACAGTGCCCTGCTCTCTTCCTCCCTCCTTCCTTCCCTCCCTCTGTCCTGCCCCTCCTTCCTCTTTCCTTCCTGTCTTGTCTCTTTTCCTTCTCTTCTTCTTCTCTCTTTCTTCCTGCATAGGCTCCTTTCCTTAAAAGGTAGAACCCCTTCATAAACCATATTTCAAGTTCTTCCTCTATGGATGCTTAGTGTAAAGTTTTAAGTCTCATCAATGAGGGACGTCATCTAGAAGGAAGGATGAAAAAGAAAATCCATTAATAGATTTCCATAAAAACATCAGCTTTGCAGATGTCAATGTTCCTAATCTGGTGTTTTACAAAATGTTTCTTTTTTTCCCTGCTTCCCTCCCTCTGACCTTGACCCAAAGCTCTTCTTTCTCTCCTTCTGCCCATGCTCCTCCTTCTTCTCCTTCTGTTCCTCCTCCTCCTTCTAGTCCTCCCACTCCTCCTCTTTCTTCTTCTTCA
Source organism: Glis glis (assembly GCA_004027185.1). Lineage (NCBI taxonomy): Eukaryota > Metazoa > Chordata > Mammalia > Rodentia > Gliridae > Glis > Glis glis. Next base: position 12,302 of record PVJS01052187.1, read on the forward strand.
TAAAATAAAGCGCTAACAGTAAAAGTATGTTATAATGTGCTGAGAGCTCAACAGAATTTTAGTTTGTCAAAAAGATAATATGCTTCTGGTGGTTTTTATTAACATGTATTGGGCAGGGGAAGCATTTCCTGGATCAATATCTGCAAACCAGCTCCTAGATGAGGGGTCGATGCACTCCAGCAAAGAAGCCACATCTGAGCAGCAGCTGCAAGTGATACCTCCGCTCATCCGGCTCACAACGATGCACTATCGCTTTGCACGGCCCATCTGTCTTCTGCACAGATCCAGCCAAAGCAAACTGTTAGCACCTCTACCAGCCATTCAAGCTGAGACACTGAGCACAAAATCTCTGTTCAGTGCCAAATCTCAATAAATTCACCCGGTTCTGATCATTCACATGCATATTCCTCAGACTCATTTTTCAATCAATATTGTCAAAACCTTATACATTCATAGAAACATTATAGAATTCATAGAAAAATTGTAGAATAGGGCTCAGGGCATAGCTCAGTGATAGAGCACCTGCTCAGCATATATGCAAAGTCCGGGGCTCCATCTCCAACAGCTGGCTCCACATTCATGAATTCAAAGTCAATGGTAAAGCTCTTGCATAGCATGCATGAATCCCTGCGTTCCATCCTGAGCACCAAAAAAAAAAAAAAAAAAAAAATCAACCAACAGCAACAGTGGGAAGAAAATATTTCAAAAATTAACAATTGTGTCTGTACTGAAAATGTACAGACTTTACCCTTGTAATTATATCCTAAACAATATAACATAAAAGCTCTTCACTTAGCATTTACATTATAAGTAATCTAGAGATGATTTAAAGGAGATGGGCGGATGTGCATGAGTTATACTGCAAATACTATGCCATTTGGGATTTGAGTACCTGACGGTGTCCTGAAGCCCATCCCCCATCTCATCATCATATTGTACACTTTGAATATATTTCATCTTTGTCAATTAAATACCATAAAAATAAAATCAATTGCCGGGCGTGGTGGCACATGCTTGTAATCCCAGTACTTTGGGAGGCGGAGACCAGAGGATCCGGGTTCGCAGCCAGCCTCAGCTCACTCTCTCTCTCTCTCTCCCTGTCTCTCTCTCTCTCTCTACTTAGTGAGGCCCTCTGCAACTTCGTGAGACCTGATTTCAAAATAAAGTATAAAAAATAGGGCCGGGGGTGTGGCGCAGAGGTAGAACGCCCCTGGGTTCAATCCCTGGTACCTCAAAAAAAAAATCAATTACAAGCTGTTTCTAAAATTGTCAACATCTTAGCCGGGCGTGGCGCACGCTTGTAATCCTAGTACTTGGGAGGCTGAGACTGGAGGATCAGGGTTCCAAGCCATTCTTAGCTACTTAGTGAGGCCCTTCGCAACTTAGTGAGACCCTATTTCA
>PVJS01052188.1:0-13696 GCA_004027185.1 Glis glis
GCCTGCAGTCCTCCAGGACCACCTACTTTTGCAGCACCTTGTTTTTGCTCTTGCGGTGTGTCCTGCGATTAACAGTGCCCCATCCCCAATTTACGTCCACCTCGAATCCCAGAATGTGACCTCACATGGAAAGAAGGCCTTCGTCAATGTAATTAAGTTGATGTCATACTAGACTAGGATGGCCCTAAACCCAGCGACTAGAGAACATTATGCTAAGTGATACTGGTAAGTCACTAAGAGTAAAAAGTCCGATGTCCCCCTAATCTGTGGGAGCTAGATAGAATGGGACTTAAAAGGGACTTAGAAGGGAAGAAGAAGAAATCTTTAGATGAACAAAGAAGGTGACCTAACTGAGGGAGTTGGGAGGGGGGTGGAGGGAAACACACTATAGCACATGATGTACATACACAAACTTATAAGACTCAATCACTATCCGAAGCATGAAAGGGAGGGAAGGGGGAGGGAATAGGGTGGGATTGGAGGGAGGGCTAAATGAGCAATGTGTGCATGTATGGTGTTGATACATAACCCTGACATATATCAAAATGTATAATTACAATGGACCAATAAAAGAACATAAAAAAAAAACACCAAACTACTGATGTGTGCACCTGGCGAATCTCACAGATCTTAAGTTGTGAGAAAGCAGATGGACCAAAAAAAAAAAGTACACCCATTTACTCATTTACAAGAAGTTCCAGAATAAGTAAAACTAAGTATGGCGCCACAAGTCAGAACAGCAGCTGCCTTAGTAAGGAGGGGACGGAAGGAATGGGGACAGGTGAGAGGAAGGTACTTTCTAAGGGTCAGAAACGTCCTACGTCTGGATCAGCGGAGTGGTAACAGAATTCATGGGACTGTACGCTTAAAGCGAGCGCACTCGACTGTATAAACCGCACCTTATATGGCTGCCACAGAGTTTGATGGGGAAGGATTAGCTTGCCACTTTCAGGGTCGTCCGATTCTGCTGAGGCCACGCAGACTCTTGGCGAGCAGGACGTTGGCCCTCAGGTCACAGGCTCAGGGCCTCTGCTGGGCTGGCCTAATTGGGACTGTCCTGAGGGTCTGAGGAAGCCAGCATAAGGTAGCAGGTCCCCAGGGCCCGCTCCTATTAGCAAGCAGAGGTGGAATTCCTGGGGAGAGTGGGAAGATGCAGACCTGAGCAGGGTCCCCACACCCACCCAGGACCAAACGTGCCCAGGAGCAACCTGGCTCAAATGCCTTCCAGCTCTGGCTGCCCGCTGTGGGAGTCACTGGCCTGTTACAGGTGCAGCTCCCCGGCCTGGCGCCACGTGGGGAGGAAGGGGTTGTCAGGCTCGTTACTCTGCAGCTATGACCTCCCTGCCTGTGCGTGTGCGTACAGAGGGAAGGACAGTTTTACACAAAGTCAACCTCTTTGACACTTCAGAGTCTTCCTATGTGGGGACCCACCTCTGATGCTCCCTGGCATCTCCCACCCTTTCCAAGATGGTTCCTTCCACAACTCTTCATTGCAACTACAGTAATCTGTCTTCTTGTTTAATGTCTGACATGCCCACTTGCTCTAAGGTCAATGAGGATGGGGACTGAGGCTGGTTAGTTTTCCGCCAGATTTGGAAGCACATAGTAGGACCTCAAGCAAACTTGCTGAATGTGCAAATTCTATACCTATTACCCCTCTGACACACACACACACACACACACACACCACACACCTACACCCATACCCTTGTTTCCACAAGTCCAATGCAAATGTGGAAGAAACAGTCCTGTAATCCACGCCTGCTTCTAGGAAAGAGGTCTCTGGGGAGCCGGGTTGAGGCTCTTTGTAACATTTATAACATACTGTCAACAACTTCGATGAGAACAGGGTGCTGTGGTACACACCTTTAATCCCAGGCACTTGGGAGGATCACAAATTTAAGGCCAGCCAGCCTGGGCAACTTAGTGAGAACCTGTTTCAATAAAATAAAAAGGGCTGGGGATGTAGCTCAGTGGTAGTGCGTTTTGATGCCTAGTATGTACAAAGCTCTGGGTTCAACCCCCAGCACTGCAAAAGACAAAATAAAACAAAACTTAGGTGATAATACCAAAAAGTAGATTTCCCACATCTAATCAAAGCACCATGTCTAAGGTCAGAATAGAAGGTGAAAGGCCTTCTGGAGCTTCCCAGGAAAATGCAGTTCATGTGCTACTGCGCTCTCGAAAATGTGGCCTCTTATAGGAAGCAGACTGCAGAGTCAACGTGAGGAAATGAAAAATGAGCTGCTTGGGAACGTAAAACGGGGAGGGAGGACATACATGCTGACTTGGCAAGTCATCTAACACACTGTCCAAGGAGTAAAAATTACCCGTGTGCACGTGCGTGAGCACACACACATACTGCAGCCCAGAACCTTAAAGCTCACAATGAAATCATTAAAGAAAAAAAAAATCGGATCTGTCACCAGCATGACACCAGGCTTGTCAAAGGGGAAGCCTGATGTTATCACCAGACAAGTCCACAGGAGAACCCCCACCAGCAGCCATACAGTGCGCCTTCACACCTTTAGCACCCCCGAATAGTGCACCTGCACACTCTCTTGGCCACCTAGACATCCATTAATCTGCTGACTGTCCAGGGACAGGACATTCAGACACGACCAGGCAAGGTGAACACACCTCTGCGCCAGGAGCTGGAGCCTCAGTCCCCATTTCCTGCCGTCAGTCGTGAGCCTCACTTGGACTCTGGGCCAGTTTCTTGCCCGAGTTACTTAATAAAGTAAACTTTCATAAATAAAACTGTGAACCACAGAAAAAAATCCTTATTTTTACAAGAGTGACAACTTTTCAGTTGCTCTCCCCTTAACATCAAGGCAATGATTCTGGTCGTTTATTGAACACTGATTATGTGCTCGCCTCTGGGAAGGCAAATAAGCCCCCCCTTTATTTATTTATTGTGGTACTGGGGAGTGAAGCCAGGGGCATTCTACCTCCGAGCTACACCCCCAGCAATTTTTTATTTTGAAACAGGGTCTCACTAGGTTGCTAAGAATCTCACTACATTGCTAAGGCTGTCCTTGAATCTGGTATCCTCCTGTCTCAGCCTCCCAAGTACTGGGACTACAGGTGTGAGCCACCATGCCTGGCTAGCCTCTCCCCCATTTTAAACAAACAGGCCAAAGAGTGGAAAAGTAAAACATGGCTATGGTTTTGTGTCCCGTGTTAAGAGCTGAGGGATGTGTGGGAGAGTGAGGAGCTGGGGTAATTTAAACTAAACGCCTCTGGAGCTTCATCATGACTCCATGTGGCGTAGAATGACCTCTGAAGCACACGCCAAGCTGCCAGAGGTCACAGGCCAGAGGGAATGGGCGAGGGCTGGCTGAGCGCCGCCTGGTGTTTCTCTGACGAGGCTGAGGACTCTAGGCTTCGAGTGTAGATCTGGGTGTCTTTCAGCACGTGGGGTTGGTTTGTACTCTGCTGTCCACAGGCACAAAAGCCCAGAGCGGGGCCACTCGCCAGGCTCAATGCTGAGGCCAGGGCTCCTGAGAACAGCATGGGACAGGACGGAGGGAAGCAGAGGAGGAAGTGCCCGCTGTGCAGGACGCAGAGGGCAGGCAGCGGTGGGCTGGTGTCTTCCCCGCTGATGCTGGGCTGGGGAGGCCTGGCCAGTTGGTTTCCCCCAAGCCCAGCTCTCTCTCCTCCATGGCAGCCAGGGCTCTGTTTGCCTCAGAATCAGGGCAGGTCTGCCCAAAGAAAGCAGACGGGACCCCAGCAGGTCCCCCTGGTGTCTGGAGAAACAGTAGCCCTCAGTGGTGGGCAAGGTGGTCAGCCCGAAGCAGAAACCAAAATTACACAAAGGGAAAAACAGGAAGAGTCTGTGAAATAAAAACAGCAAGGGAAGCGTTTGCATTTAACACCCACAGTGTCCTACTTTCACTCTCCCAAGAGATAATTCTGTCATCCCCAACCTAGTGCCAATTGTTTGCTGTGAGTGCACGTGGAGGCCTGCAGTCACCACGGCAGTCTAAACGGCAGGCCTTGAACCTGGCATTCTCAGGGATGGCCGGTCCTCCCCTAGCAGGGGCTGTGAAAGCATAAGCTAGGACATGCTCCCTCGGAGCGAGCTACCTGAGAGTCACCCTCAGAGCCACCTGAGCTGGGAGCTTTCAGGGATGCTTGGCGACCCAGCCTTCTCAACCTCCTAAAAGTAGCATTCACAGGCGAGGTGACCAGCAAAATCCTGAATGCCAGGCAGGTGCCGGTCCTTCTCCTTACTTCTGGGAGTAACCTCCACTAGGAAGCTCTTCCGGGAGCTGCCCCAGGCAGAGCAGCATTGGAAAAAGCCCCTGGCGCCGGTCCGTGAATGCAAGCAAGCCATCCATCCCTCCAACGCTACTCACCATGTACGAAGGAAAGATCAGAACCCGCTTGTGCTTGCCACAAGGCCACTGGGGGTCATCCAAGAGATTCGGGTCATAGTCCATAAAGTCTCCCAGGTCACTACCTAAAGATCACATGCAAAATGATAATTAGGGGCCTGGACTGTCTGAGGGAGAGGCAGCCAGGTGAATGCCTAGCACAGTGCCTGAATTCAGGTTGGCCTCGGGGCATTGGCTCAGCGTGACGTCGCTGGCTCTGGCTTTTAGCAGACATCTCTGTATGCCAAAGGGTTCAACAAATCCTTACTATTTAGAAATATTTTTTCCATTTTAGAAAGCTATGTGTTAATAACCTCCCTGATCCAAAGAACACAGAACTTCAAACAAGACAGAAGATGCAGAGAGCCCTGGCAGGTTACAGAGTATAGACATGAAAAGGCTCGTTTTCTACACTTGCAGAGTAAATTACTAGACCCAAGTCATGCCATCTGAGAGACATGGCTCAGGGGAATGCTCCTGGGTGGGCTATTTTGTGCAGGTAAACTCAAATCTGAGTGGCCACCAATGCACACAGCTGAAAATTACCACAGGTGGCCGGGACATTAGGACAGAGACCAGGCTGACCTAGAGAACATCACATTCACTTAATTTCTCGGAGAGTAGAAATAATGCTGCTTCCTAAAGAGTTTTCACCCTCCTGTGCAACTTGCAAAGGTTTGTGTGGGTAAGGCTAGAATATGTAAATCTTCCTTCAGCAACCAACTCTATTCACCCATCATGGCAACCACAAAGGAGAGGGCGCAATGATTTGGAAAATAAAAAAGAAACAGAAAAAAAAAAAGAAAGCCAAAGTTGAGCACTATGACAATGTAGGACACAGCCAGGTGTGGGGAGAAGCTGGGAGATCCAGCCATCTTTGCATGATGCAGACAGCCGTGGCATTTCTCCATGGAGGTCGGACCCTACAGAGTTGGTAACTGAGGCGTCTAGTTAGAGAGAAGATCACCTGCAACCTGGTCTTGAGCCTACATGGCCCGAGGCAAGCTTTCCCCAAAGTCACCTGGCCTGCTGACACCTGTCCTACAGTGCGTATGAAGGGTGACCCAATCCACGCCACAAACCGAGGCACCTCCCCACCATGCCACCCAGACCAGAGGTTACCTGTGTCGAGGCTCCCCTGGGTGCTGCTGGCCCGGCCTATGGAGAGGCTGCGGTGGCTCAGGTTACGGAACTGAGAGAAGGAGGAGGTGGAGTCGATGGTGTTTCTCCGGGCTCCGAAGGCATTTGTGGGTAACAGAAATTGGGTATAAGAAACTGTCTAAAAGGTGAAGATAAAAACAAACCAGTGATTATTCCCGGGCATGCTAGGCTGCCTTCTGATCGAGCTTTGCACTGTGGACACAACAAGAGGAACAAGAGAGCTTTGCTGTTTGGCAATCGCCGCTTAAAGCGGAGGGACTCTGGGCTTCTTAGAATCAAGAAGCCAGAAACTTCTCTAGTGGCTGGAACGACGCTTGCTGACACCACCAGTTAATGGATGTTCAAACCACCACTCCATCCTGGAATGTGGCGGGGAGGGGAGACCTGTAAGTACTGCACATTCACTTGTAAACAGTACCGATGGAGAAACACACCCCCGGAACTCCCACCATAGTGCTCCAGAATCGCAGCCAGGCGGGTTTCCATCTCACAGTGGCGGGGCTGGGGTGGGCCAGCATCGCAGGCCAGGAGTCTGCCCTGGACCTGCCTTCCCCCATCACAAGCGAGGTCCCTGGACCAGCTTGCTGCCTCGGCCTCCTGACCCTTGTGGACTGGGCACAAACTTGGTGACTGAAAGCCAGGCCCACTTACCTTCCCGTCAGCACCCAGCTCCACACCTTCAAGACCAATGATCTCCTTCAAGCTCATGGCGCCTGCTGATTGTCTCCCTCCATCCAACTTCAAATCCCTGAGGAGGACAAGCAAGGGAAAGAATGCTGTGTGCACCCAAGGGAGCCACATGATGGTCACCACATGAGATGGCACAGTCACACTGACGAGACGATCGAGCGGGGCTGGCGGACGGGACATCCCTCGGCCCACCATGGGGGCTTGGCAGTGATGTACTGGGGGCAACTCTGTCTTGTTTCATTCACTTTGAAATCAATGAAATCTAACTGAACAGAAAGTCTGAAGACCAAAGCAAGCTAAAGGAGCCGATGGCTACCGATGCCCCTTCTTCCTCGGCAAGGCCCCCAGGTTCTTAGAGATGACCGGTGGCCAGTGACCGAGAAGCCAGAGAATATTCCCTGAACGCTGGAGACCTGGGGAGGAGGAGGGGGAGGGATTCTCTGAGCTCTGGCTACTGGGTTCTTTTTAAAGCTGGTGAGACCACCTCTCCTTTATCAGACAGGAGAAATAAATATTCTAAACAGCCACTGGGTTCACAGCTAGTAATGAAAGAATTAATGCCACAATAGTAACCCCAAATACCTTGCTAAATCACCTAGGAAATATGTTTTTATATAGGAATTCTCAATAATAATATTTATGTGGCACTGCACAATTTCAAAAGACTTGCACACATCATCTTATTGATTCTTTAGATGACCCTATAAGACATGTATTACTATTAATCCATTTTACAGAGGAAGAAACAGGCCTAGAGCAGGTAAATGTCTTGCCATGGCACCAGGACAGCACGGGGTAGGAACTGCTCCTTCTAGGACAGCACATTGCTTTGGAGACGCAGGATGGGCTCACCGTGACTACACTTGTGTGTAACTGCTTGCTTTGTCAAAGGATGGTCCCCCTTCTTTCTTAAACCTTGCTGCATATTAGAATCTCCTGGGGAACTCTGGCAGCATGGGCTAGGACCTGGGCATCAGCATTTTACGTGCTAGCCCGGTGATTCTCAATTGCAGCCACATTTGGGGCTGTCTTCCAGCTTCTGTCTCTGCCACTCAGTGCTTGTAATGAAAGCCACCCAGACCAAACACATTCTCACCGTGTGCCGCAGACGGAGGCTCCACATGGAGGGACCGAGAACTTAAGCAAGAGCAAAGAAGATAGGACATAAAGGTCAGATGCTCCTGGTCCAAGTTAATCAGGGAAAAAGAGGGAGTGGGGAGAAGAGAGAAAAGAAGGCCACCCTCAAAACTGGAGGCCAAGCAGGGCCTCTCTGATTCTGCTGAGCCATCACCCTCATCTGGGGCATTCCCCTACCTGGGCTCCTTTCCCTTACCTAGAATGCACAGTCTGATTTGGGGCAGTTTTCAAAATAAACACCCCAGACCTTCTGCACCCAGCAAGTATTTCCTTTTTAAAACATTCTCCTCAGGAGATGATGGTGCTGCCATGCTCAAAATGACACCAAAGTCATACAGAACAGAAGCGAACAACCAACCCATCCTACAGTCTTCAAACTTTATGTTTATAGGGTTTTTTTTTTTTAATACTGGGGATTAAACCAAGGAGTGTTCTACTTTTGAGCGACTCCCAGAACTTTTTATTTTTTTATTTTGAAATAGGGTCTTGCTAAGTCACCTCAAACCTGTGATCCTCCTGTCTCAGCCTCCCAAGTACTAGGGTTACAGGCATGCGCCAGGCGCCTGGCTTTTTTTTGTTTGACCCTGAACACTATCACTTTCATCAGTGCTCCCCCATCCCTCCACTCAGGCCCTACATATGTAAATGACTTCAGTAATTGCAAACATCAAACTGGTCCCTTAACGATGGTACAGAATAGGACAGTAAGCCATGCAATTGTAAATGCTTAGCTAGAAGGTGTGTCATCCAAACAAGGGCTCCAAAAATGTTCTGAGCAACCAAAGTGCTTTTGGATGTGTTTGAATTCTCACACGGGTGTCCCCTCTCGAGGGCCAGGAGGTCCAGGATTATAAGTCAGGTCACTTTCCATCCCCCGTGCTGGCCTCAAACCTGGGCTGCCAAGACCAGCAGGCTAGAGGACAGCAGGGCTCGGTGAGGCCACCAGGCGCCTTGGGACTGTCCACACCCACAAGACCGTCACCACGCTCCGCCTGCTCCATGAGCTACCCAGGGAAATTCCCCAAAGAATTCTTAAAGCCATTAAGGAGAGAGAAGAGAGTGCACCAGGGCACTCACTCAGGGGAGTGCAAGAGAACAAAAACTTGAACAAGGTGGAGACAACCACCCCCCCAGGTGGAAGTAGCCAGGGAGCACAGGGGCCAACCACAGGGGGGCTGGTCCAGAAACAGCAGCTCTGGTTTCAGCGCAGGGCCCCTTTCCCAGAGCCAAACCCAGCACACACGTGCCTAAAACCCTCAGCTCCCAATTTCAACTTGTTTCCATTTTGCCAGACAGAGGATGTTATTTAGGGATGACATTAGTAGAAGAGCAGGGACCATCTTTCCAGGGTGAGAAGGTCAAGGGAAACGAGGTGTATTAAAGCCAGCCCGTGTTAAGAGCACTCCCGGATGGAGTGCTAGCTGTAGGCAGGCAGGTCCCACCCCATTTTTGCATCCTGTCTACACGTATCTCGTAAGTGAAAGTGCTGGAAGGTGTGGACGGGTTGGAAGTCGTCTGGCTCTCTGCTGCTTCACCAGTACCAGTTTATAAAGCTGGCATGGAACATGGGTACTTTTCCTCTGTGCCCTCTTTTGTCTGTCTTCGACTTGCTCACAGACCCACTATTTCCCTGGGATGGCCTTGCCCGGCCAGTTGTGTGCTAGATGCACAGGCACATCACAGCGAACAGAAGCAAACTAGCCATGCCTCTTCCCAGACCCCACTTCTCCGCGCTTCCCCCCGGGGAAATGAAGCCATAACAAAAATATACTATATATGCTCAAACGGAATCCAAGATTCTTCTCCATGAGCTAAACCCCCAACTCTATTTAAAGGAACAGGGATTCGTAGGCCTGGTGGATTGTCCACTGGCCTCAGGATGTTTAGGACCATGTGAAAGACAGGGTTGGGCTACGCGCAGGAATCCATCTCAGGAGAATTCGTGTGACTTGCTGGAGTCACTGCTTCCCACTGGCTTTTCACTGATATCATTGTATTGTCTGAATAGTGAGGGCCAAGCCAAGCAAGAAAACAGAAAGGGAGAAAGCGGGCCCACCCTCAGCTGCACCTATAATCAAAGAGACAGGACAGACAGTGCTGTCCAGGAGAACTGCCCCTCCATGCTGGTTCTCCATCTGCTGTCCCACACAGTGGTCACTAGCCGAATGTGGCAACCGAGCACTCCAAATGTGACCAGCTGACGGAGGAACCCAATTTTTACTTTTATGTAATTTAAATTAATTGAAATGAGCTGGGCATGGTGGCACACATCTGTAACCCCAGTACTTGGGAGGCTGAGACAGGAGGATTGCAGGTTCGAGGCCAGCATAGGCAACTTGGTGAGACTCTTAGCAACCCACCAAGACCTTATTTCAAAACAAAAAGATAAAATAAAGGGCTGGGGGTGTAGCTCAGAGGCAAATGCTCCTGGGTTCAATCTCCAGTCACACATGCACATACACACTAATTGAAACACAAACAGCCACAGGTAGCTGGTGATGACCATATTGGACTGTCTCAGTGCCTACTTGTCAGGACTTTGGCTGCCATTAATTGGGATCTTATCATAGCAAGACAATATAGTCACATAGAATAAATACACTTAATGATACTGGTCTCCCTGTTTTCTTCCCCAAAGTGGCCTGGCCATCTTCTGCCTATTGCTTCAGGGACGTCTCTTCAGCTCACTGAAGAGACTATGGCTGCCATCTGTGAGGCAGGACCTTGCAGACGGAGCGAGCACAGCAGGCTTTTCCCCCAGTGGGGAGGGAAATGGTGAGCAGGGGTCCTCATGCCTAGCACCCCATCAGCACCCTGGGAATGGGGCTTCCCGTCAAAACAGAAGCCCACAACCCACTTGTGGCACAGAGTGGTGGCTCTTCTGGCCTGAAGTGGTCCCGGGGTGGGGACAGTAGTTTGGGCAGCGCCAGAGCACACCAGTAAGCAATGACCAGCGTGTACTCCCCAAGTCTTAGGCATTCCGGGAGCCTCCAGGATCCTGGGGAGGGCAGGGAGGGGTGCCCAGGATAAGTGACCTTGAACTTCCCTTCAGCCCCGATGACAGGGGTCAGACAGTTCATATTTAGTAGATTAAGAGATATTTCTTGCACACTGAAGCCAGTGCACTTGTATCTGCTACATGCACACTTCGAACCCTTCACTGACGTGGTAACAAATATCACAACCCCTCTGGAACACTGACTGCTTCATGGGGACCAGGGACACACTTTTCTGTATGTTTTTCTCCCTCAGATTCAGGGTGAGATTGTCACTGGTTTGGGGCTGCCATCTTGGTGGGTGTGAATTAAGAGCACACATTTACACACTAACTTTCATAGTCACATCTCAGGAAATGAAACGGAGATCATTAGAGCCAGTTATAATGAACTCCGGTTTCTTTTTACAGCTCTTGAGTTTGTGCATAGCAAGAGAGTCAGAATCTGAAAAATACAAAAAATACAACATCTTTCACCAAGAGGTTGGCAAACTTCTCTGGGTTGATTTTTCTTAGCTAAGTGCTCTGATAAATGTCACGGAAACCTAATATTAACATACACCATAGGAAATTGCCCTTCTTTGGCTGTATTTGACTCACATAATGACAGCAATTTCACATAGTGTCCCCTAGTATTACAGATAACTGCTCAGGCCTCGTGTGAGTGCAAAGCCAGCAGTAGGCCCGTGGTCCTTGCCTCCCACGGTTTCAGACGCCTACAGGGTTAGAGTTGACTGCAGATAGGAAGTGTGAGTGGTGTAGATTCACTCAAAGAGAACCTAAGAAACTCCAGTAAAAAAGATTTAAGAAGTCCCAGTGGAGTAGAGATAAAATCTTGATGTTTTCCTCCTAAGATCATTATTCTGAATGTGCATAAAACAGTAACGAAAATTAAGATATCTGTTTGGTTCACAAGCCAGCATTAACCCTCCAGGTACCAGGAGACAGAGCTGGAGAACACGGAACAGCAGTGGAGTCCCTAAAGCAAACCAAGGTTGGGCTTCCCGACTTCTTTGAAAAGCTTCAATGATTTTCCCCAGATATGGAGTTCAAGTATTAACTTATTTATTGTTACAGTTTGGAGATAGTGTCCCCCAAAGGCTCTGTGTCGAATGAAAGCTTGGGTCCTGATACAGCAGTGTGCAGAGGTCGGGTATCGGAGAAGTGATTAGATCACAGGCTCTGATCTCATCGGTGCATGAATCCATTGATGGAGTAAATAATCCGATGGCATTATCGGGAGGTGGCAGAAACGACTGGAAGTGGGGAGTAGTTGGAGGAAGCAGGTCACTGGGGGTGTGCCCTGGAAGGGTATATCTGGTCCCCAGCCCCTTCCTCCCTCTCTCTGCTTCCCGGCCACCATGAGCTGAGCAGCTTTCAGACACACCCTTCCACCATGATGTTCTGCCTCGCCTCAGGCCCACAGCAATGTAGCCAGGCAGCCAAGGACGACGCCTCTCAAACCGTGAGCCAAAATAAACCTTTCCTCCTCCACGCTGTTTTTTCAGGTATTCTGTCACAGCGATGTCAAGCTAACATATTTATATTTCACTTCCTTTTTAAAATGGAAGAGGTTCAAGTGTCATACATGGATATTGTCCCAAATGGTGTGTATTAAAGTTAAATGCTGCAGCTTGTGCTCAGAGGCAAATGTGGTTAGTCAGGTTGTTGGAGAAAATCTCATCTCTGCAGTTGCCCTAACTGGACAGCTCAAGGTTCCCATTCTTTGCCTCCCTCATCTCTGGGGAATGTTGCAGCTTAGACTTCCCTCCCTACACAAGCTCAGTTTTCATTCTGTGAAAGTTTGTTAACTTCTGCAGAGACTATAGGCAGTAAGATGACTTTGGAAATCTAGCACAACACTTTTTTTCTTTGTACAAATGCTGATGTTTGAAAGTGGCAGTGGGGGCATGGGAGTAGTTGGAAAGGATGCAGGGGCGGGGCTAGGGAAGGTACAGGGAAATTAAAATAAGAGATGAAAGCACATTTGGGGAGAGAGCCAAGCGACACTTATACCCTCCCTTAAGCAAAAGCAGAAAAACAGGTTGGTTCGTTTTGGGGTTGTGATGTCCTTCAGAGGACAGTGCCAAACTCTCCTTGGTCTGTAACTTCATGGTAGGAAACCTCTGCCTTAGTCTTGGCTTCTGTAGCATATAACAAACAAATGCACACGATTTTGTCACTGTGGGGTCATCCGATCAAGCACATGGCCATTCTAGATATTTTGGTGCCCAAAGGGGATTACCTAGGTCACTATTAACTATAAAATGGCCAACTCTTGATTTCATTTTTTAGAAAAAGTGTAATGATTTTTTTCCTTTTCCATCACTTGCTGGCAAAGGTCCAGCTGGCTGCTCACTGAGTCATAATGCACGGAATTGATCTTGATGGGAAGACAAGACTCCCTATCAGATAACATCAAGTTCAAGCTCTGCTCCTTCCTTAGGGAGAATGATTAATGAACTAATATTACCCTTTAAAAATATGATCTAAATGCTCTATACCAGGGGAGTAGATGAAAAAGGGTGTGTATGACCCAATTCACTAGTTTCCAGGGCTTTGTTTCCAAATGGGGTTGCCCTGCCTTCTAGCCATGATCATTTCTCTAATGGTGCCCTAAGCTTAAGACCATGGGACACCAATGGGCACTTGTTCTTTAAAGGACAACAATAGCTCCAACATTTTGATGTGTAAATAACTTAAGAGCCAATTAAATATTAACAGGATCTCTAGACCCTTCAAAAAAGAAAGAGGAGGAGGATGAGGAAGAAGAAGAGGAGGGGAAGAGATTTGCTATACAGAAAGTAAAGCCTGAAAACTGGATTAGGAAAGGAAATACCACTTGTGAACTAATTAAGAGATTACACATCCCCCGGAATGCCACAACACACGTATTTATCTTAGCTGAAGGAGCCCCGTTACTGCCTGCTATAGTTTGGATATGGAAAGTGCCCCAAAGGCTCTGTGTTAAAGGCTTGGTCCCCAGCCAGTGGCGCTATGGAAAGGTGGTGGAGCCTTCAGGAGGTGAGTCCTAGTGGGAAATATTAGATCAAGGAACATACCCTTGAAGGGGATACTGGGACTCCCAGACCCTCTTCCTCTCTTTTGCATCCTAGTCACGAGGCACACTAGTTTGTCTGCCACTCCCACCATGATGTACTGCCACACCACAGCCCCAGAGCAATGGAGCCAACAGACCGTGTACTGAAACTTTTTTTTTTTTTTTTGCGGTACCGGGGATTGAACCCAGGGGCATTCTACCTCCGAGCTACACCCCCGGCCCTATTTTTTATACTTTATTTTGAAACCGGGTCTCACGAAGTTGCGGAAGGCC
>PVJS01052189.1:0-13704 GCA_004027185.1 Glis glis
TTTTGCGGTACCAGGGATTGAACGCAGGGGCGTTCTACTTCCGCGCTACGCCCCCGGCCGTATTTTTTATGCTTTATTTTGAAACCGGGTCTCACGAAGTTGCAGAGGGCCTCACTAAGGAGAGAGAGAGAGAGAGAGAGAGCTGAGGCTGGCCACGAACCCGGATCCTCCGGTCTCCACCTCCCAAAGTACTGGGATTACAAGCGTGCGCCACCACGCCCAGCTTAGACCCTGTTTCAGTTAGAAAAAAGAAAAAATCCGGGCATAGTGGCACGCACCTGTAATCCCAGTTTTGGGGAGACTGAGACAGGAGGATTGCAGGTTCGAGGACAGCCTCAACAATTTAGCAAGACTCTCACCAATCTTGAGAGACCCTGTTTCAAAACAAAAAATATAAAAAAGGACTGGGGGTGTAGCTTCAGGGTAGAATGCCCCTGGGTTCAATCCCCAGTACCACCAAAGGAGAAAAAAAAGGGCTGGGGGTGTACCTCGGAGGTAGAATGCCCAGGTTCAATCCCCAGTACCAAAATAAATAAATAATAAAATAAGCTGGGTGTGGTGGCACACGCTTGTAATCCCAGTATTTGGGAGGCTGAGACAGGAGGATCACAGGTTCAAAGCAAGCCTCAGCAATTTAGGGAGGCTTTCAGGAACTTAGTGAAACCATGTTTCAAAATAAAAAATAAAGCCAGGCGTGGTGGCACATGACTGTAATTCTAATACTTGTGAGGCTAAACTAGGATTACAGGTTTGAGGCCAGCCTCAGCAATTTAATGAGATCCCATTTCAAGATAAGAAATAAAATTCAGCCGGGCGTGGTGGCGCACGCTTGTAATCCCAGTACTTGGGAGGCAGAGACCAGAGGATCACAGGTTCACAGACAGCCTCAGTGACTTAGTGAGGCCCTCCGCAACTTAGTGAGACTGTGTTTCAAAATAAAAAATAAAATAAGGCTGGGGGTATAGCTCAGAAGTAGAATGCTTGCAATCCCAATACTGGGGAGGCTGAGACCAGAGGATCACAGGTTTGCAGCCAGCCTCAGTGACTTAGTGAGGCCCTCCACAACTTAGTGAGACTGTGTTCCAAAATAAAAAATAAAATAAATTAGCCGGGCGTGGTGGCGCACGCTTGTACTCCCAGTACTTTGGGAGGCGGAGACCGTAGGAGCTGGGTTCGCGGCCAGCCTCAGCTTTCTCTCTCTGTCTCTCTCTATCTGTCTCTCTCTCTCTCTACTTAGTGAGGCCCTCCACAACTTTGTGAGACCCAGTCTCAAAATAAAGTAAAAAAAATAGGGCCGGGGGTTTAGCGCGGAGGTAGAACGCCCCTGGGTTCAATCCCCAGTACCGCAAAATAAATAAATAAATAAATAAATAAATAAAATAAAATAAAATAAGGCTGGGGTGTAGCTCAGAGGTAGAATGCCCCTGGGTTCCATTCCCAGCACCACATGCACACACAAAAAAAGAATGTAAACTCCATGAGGTAGAGAGGGACGTTCTGTGTCTTGTCCCCCATGCTGCATGCAGCAGTGGCATAGATAAAGCTATGATGACTCATTTTCTGGAAAGAATAAATGTAAAATATTTCTTCATTAATTTACTGAAATCAGTGGTTTTCAAGGGGAGTATCTGTGTGCCTTTTGGTAATTTCTGGTTTTAGTTGTGGAAGCACTGGGAAGGTGGTTTCTAGTTTATAGAATAAGGGATCTGGGGACAGGCCTGCATAATGTAGTCCCATAAGGCAAAATAACTTCTTTTTTTTTTTTTTTTTTTTTTTGTGGTACCAGGGATTGAACTCAGGGGCATTCTACCTCCGCGCTACACCCCCGGCCCTATTTTTTATACTTTATTTTGAAACCGGGTCTCACGAAGTTGTGGAGGGCCTTCACTAACTAGAGAGAAAGAGAGAGAGAGAAACAGGGAGAGAGAGAGAGAGAGAGAGAGAGAGAGAGAGAGCTGAGGCTGGCCGCGAACCCGGATCCTCCGGTCTCTGCCTCCCAAAGTACTGGGATTACAAGCGTGCGCCACCACGCCCGGCTCAAAATAACTTTCTTTAATTTTATTCTCAGTGCTGGGGGTTAAACCCAGGGGCTCTCTAACACTGAGCTACATCCATAGCCCTTTATATTTTTATTTTTTAAGACAAAGTCTAGCCCAGCATGGTGGCCCACGCTTGTAATCCCAGTACTTGGGAGGCTGAGACCGGAGAATCCGGGTTTGCGGCTAGCCTCAGCTACTTAGGCCCTCTGCAACTTAGTGAGACCCTGTTTCAAAAAAATAATAAAAATGCAGGCTGGGGATGTAGCCCAGAGGTAGAATGCCCCTGGGTTCAATCCCCGGTACTGCAAAAAAAAAAAAAAAAGACAAAGTCTCCCTAAATTTCCCAGGCTGGCCTTGAACTTGTGATTCTCCCACCCCAGCCTGGGGAGGAGATGGGATTAAGGGTGTTGGACCACCGCCTCAGCCTCAGGCTAGGTAACATGACTTTCAAATGACCTGCCAGACCTTCATGTAGATGAAAAATGCTTTATAATTGCCCAAGTCCAGATACAACTCTCATTTACTTATTTATTTTTGTGGTACTGGGGATTGAATCCACGGGCATTCTACCTCCAAGCTACACCGCCAACCCTTTTTTTTTAAATTTGGAAACGGGTCTTGCTAGGTTGCTGAGAGTCTTGCTAAATTGCTGAGGTTGGCTTAGAACCTGTGATCCTCCTGTCTCAGTCTCCCAAGTGCTGGGATTACAAATGTGCACCACCACACCCAGCTTAGTTTATACTAAATGATGCAAAAGATACTATTTCTAAGCCAGGTGTGGTGGCACACCTTTGTAATACCAGTACTTGGGAGGCTGAGACAGGAGAATTGCAGGTTCGTGGCCAGCCTCAGTAACTTAGCCAGGCTCTCAGCAATTTAGCAAGACCCTGTTTCCAAATAAAAAATAAAATAAATAGGGCTGGAGGTGCAGTTTGGAGGTAGAATGCCCCTGGGTTCAATTCCCAACAGCACACACAAAAGTATAAACTAAATTTCCAGGAATGTCACTGGCATGTAAGTGTAGGGGAGGATTCTGTTTTGTCTTATTGAAGCTTTACCAAAATTTTCTCATCTTATCAGAAGATCTCATCACCGATAGAAAATACTGCATTTCTAACACCCTTCACCATCCGCCTCAAGGTCAAGGTATTCTAAAAACTTCAGTGCATCTTCTTATGTATTTGGGCCCAGACATTTACATATTGAGCCACCTATTATCTCATCGTAATTTATGTTCGTTCATTTTGCAATTACGCATTCCGTTGATGTTTTAAACATCATGCCAGTGGGTGTGTTAGGCCGCCTTTGAATCCTACGGCGCGACCACCGCGGGAGGGGCGTTTCAATCCGTCGATTCTGGACCGAGGCCCTGGGGTCTCCCCGGGCCGCCCGCGGGGCGGTCCTCCGCGCGCCAGGGGTCGCTGTGGTGCCGCGCGGCCGCGCCGGGTCGCTCTCGCGTGGCCGCCCCGCCTGGGGCCCCCGGGCCGAGTGGGCGGGCACGACTGCGCCCAGGTCGCGAGGCGCCCTTCGACCAGCAGCGCCCGGGGCGGGCGGGTATAAATGGAGCGGTGGCTGCCCCGGCCGCCTCTCTCCACCCCGGGTCGCCGCCGCCAGCGCCGCTTTCGGGCTCAGCAGCCCGAAGAGAAAACGAGAAAAAGATAAAAAAAACACGAAAACGCCTGGAAACCTTGAAAAAAAAAAAGAAGAAAGAAAGAAGCAAAAGGAAAAGAAACAGCGAGTCTTCCTGGGAGAGCCCGCGGGGAACTCACTTTCGCACGCTTCCGGCCTGCTCGCGCCGCCGCGCTCCGCGTCCGTCGGTGTCCGTCCGTCGGTCCGGGGGTGAGCCGCCCGCCCGCCTGCGCGCCGGGCCGCCGCGTCCACGCCTCCGCCCGGTCCCGACCCGACCCGACCCGCCGCGCCGCGCCGCGTGGCAGCCCGCGCACTCGCCCCGCCGCCGGCCGGCGCACCACGTGTCCGCGCTGCCCTTCGCCGCCGCCGCCCGCCCGGGGCCGGCCGCGTCGGCACCCGCAAAGATTCGGTTTCCCTCTTCCCTGGCTGCTGTAATCTTAAACCGCCGGGAGCCCGGGCCTATATTTATCGAGAAACGCGTGTCCCCGAGACCGTCGTGAGCAGCATCTGGCTGCCTCTGGAGAATTTTTGTCCCTAAGGTAGGGGATTCCCCACTTTACATTTTTTAATTTTTTAAAAAAATTTGGACCTTCAAAGCCAGGACCACTGGAAATCACAAACTCCCAAGGAGGGCCATATTGTTTTTGAGCGCCTTTGTCTTGGGGTTTTGCGGTCCTGTGTGAGCTGTCCCCGAACTCTCGCGTCCTGCCTCTGAGCGCCCCGGCCTCGCTCGGTGCCACCTGTGAGTCGCGGCGCGGGCCACGGCTTTGAGGGGAACCCTTTTTGTCCTGCAGTGGGCCCTGTAAGAAGTCCTCCTGGCGGGGCTCGGGGTGGTGGGGGGCGGGGAGATGAACGCTGCAGCCAGCAGCTACCCCATGGCCTCCCTGTACGTGGGCGACCTGCACTCGGACGTCACCGAGGCCATGCTGTATGAAAAGTTCAGTCCTGCCGGGCCTGTGCTGTCCATCCGGGTCTGTCGAGATATGATCACCCGCCGCTCGCTGGGTTATGCCTACGTCAACTTCCAGCAGCCAGCCGACGGTGAGTAGAAGTGGCGCCCACATATTCGTGGGATCTCTGGGGACCTTAGGGAGTCATCTTTGAGGCAGGGCCCTCTTACTGGGGGTTGGGGGGGCGCTCACGACAGCGTGTTGCCACAGAAGCCATAACTGGGAGCAGGATGCATGGGGCCAGAGCAGGGAGCTTGACTTGTCATGACCCAAGTTTCAGTCCTGGTTCCAACCCTTGCTAACTGGATGACCTTGGGCTGTGAGGATAGTGGTGGTGGTGGTTGGGAACCCAAGGAGACTGTAAATCAAGATCTGAGTGAAGTGACTTTGTTATTCTAGTGTGTGTCTGCTCCTGCTCAAGCAAGGTTGAGCTATTGCAGACCCTGGCCTGGCTGGTGGGCATGGACTGGTACCTCTCAAAGGCAGGCCCTTTGAAACCGTGCTCTGCAAAAAGTTTCAGATTGCAAAGCTTCTGGCCCTCCCCCACCTTTATCCTGGAATAAAAGTCTTGATTTTGTGCTGATAAGGAATGGTTTAGGGCAGGTAGGAGAATCAAAGGGAGCAATTTTGTGTATTAGACCCAGGGGAGGGGGTTGAGTTAGTGCCACCAGAGCTGCATGGGCCAGGCCAGCTCCCTAGTGTGGGTTGGCCACTTGTGTGGAGGAATTCTTTGCCCTGGATGAAACTGTAGGCTGTGGAGAGTGGTATCCAGGTAATCTGGAGAAGTGTCACTTGAAAAGCCACTGGGCTGGTAATGATTGCCTCACCTGTATGCTTTACACTTGTCAAAACCCTTTTACTTCATCCCATCCGAAGAAAGTAGGACTCCCTCGAAGGAAAAGGAACTGCAGAAGATTGGAGTTCAAGTTGGAACTCCCAGTGCAGTGTTCTGCCACCCCAGATGGTGGCCTGAGCCTGAAAGCAGTGGAGATATGCCACAGGCGTGGCACAAGTGAGCCCAGAGGAAACTTAATCGGGGCTGCACGTGACTGTGGCTCCAGAGTAAACGGGAACAACTGGGAGAAACGAGCCATTCTGTGGCAAAGGATCTCCAGGTCCCTATTTTTGGCTCCACTTTGTTCATTGCCCAGGAGGCAGAGAATGTTACTTGCCCAGGTTGCATTTGAGATAAGAGAATTGGACTAGCTGAGAGAAACTTAAGTGTTGCTACTGTCAACCCAGTGTGCTTTGATCTGAGTTCTTTCTGTGGCCACTATAGCACAAAGAAGGTGGCTTGAGAGTGGCCTTTTTGGAGGAGTATTGGATATATTAGTTGTTGCCTGCCTGTCATGACTGAACAAAAGCAGTGTCACTTGGAGATAGCAGAAGCCATTGGTCAGAATGGCTGCCAGCACATACCTCTGCAGGACTTCTCCCTGCTATAAATAAGTGCAGCCAGATTTGTCAGACAAGCCGGCTTGCCCTGTGCAGTACTGTCTGGAAGTAGACCAGGAGCTATGTCGGAATGGGCTCCTTTACTGCTAATTGGTGATAGTTTGAGGTCCTGGGCTCCGTATCTCAGATGGCTGCCAGGAATGGACTCCTGCACCTGAACTTTCTCTTGACTTTGATCTGACCTATGGTTTCCCCTTTTCCCACTGCCCCCCCAAACATGCACACCTGAGGAAGGTGAGAAAAAACGTTATTAGAAATCATGAGTGAAAGGAAATTCCTGTGGCAAATTGGACATTGAGAGTTGGAGTTTTGTCCCCTAGTAAGGTGGTGTCTTGAGGCAAGGAGTAGCTCCCCTCTCATACTTTTTTAATCCCCTCGTGGAGGAGGTTCTGGATGATGTCATTGCTTCAGTGAAGTCACTGATGAGATAATGAAAGGAAAAGTAGCCACCAGGTCTGGGCACCCTTGTTGCCACCAGTGAAGAGAGTTTCTGACCATCAGATATGATGACTGATGGCTTTTTTTCCAAATCACTTTCCGTAGTTCTCAGAAATTGGAACTATTAAGAAACTGGACTGATGTTGTGCACTGTGGCACACACTTGTAATCCCAGCTACATGGGAAGCTGAGGCAGGAGGATTCCAAACTGAGGGCCAGCCTGAGCAGCATAGATCAGTCTCAATATTTTAAAAAGGGCTGGGGATATATATAGCACATGGTAGCCTGTGCAAAACCTTGGGTTCAAGCCCCAGTACGACAAAAAAGAAAAAACTGGACTGAATTCAGGGATAGCATCAGAAAGTCTCCTATGAGTTTCTTAATTACTAACTAGCTGCATAATTTAGCCATCCTGAACATAACTTATTCATTTATTTATTTATTTATTTGCAGTACCGGGGATTGAACCCAGGGGTGTTCTACCTCAGCTACACCCCCAGCCCTATTTTTTATTCTTTATTTTGAAACAGGGTCTCACTAAGTTGCGGAGGCCTCACTAAGTAGCTGAGGCTGGCCGCCAACCTGCAATCCTCCTGTCTCAGCCTCCCAAGTACTGGGATTACAAGTTTACACCACCACGCCCGGCTTCCCACCTATTTATGATGGGCCCATAGTCTACAAAGTCTCTTATAAATGGTAAAGCTTAGACAAAAAAAGAGGTATTATCAATGATTGGATCTTGGTGCTACGAGGGTCATTTCAATAGAGTTTTTATCAATGATTACCTGGAAAGCCAGGTATGGTGGCACATGCTTATAATCTCAGTACTTGGGAGGCTGAGACAGGAGGATCACAGGTTTGTGGCCAGCCTCAGCAACTTAGTGAGGCCCTTTTTCAAAATAAAATATAAATTCGGGCTGGAGGTATAACTCAGGCAAAATGCCTCTGGGTTCAATCCCCAGTATCACACACCAAAGAAAAAGATTACCTGGAAAAGTCTTGGAGTTATCTGGTGGTCACAGTTCTACATCATTGACTAAAATGAAATGTGTTCCTCTCTTCTAGCCGAGCGGGCCTTGGACACCATGAACTTTGATGTGATTAAGGGAAAGCCAATCCGCATCATGTGGTCTCAGAGGGATCCCTCCTTGAGAAAATCTGGTGTGGGAAACGTCTTCATCAAGAACCTGGACAAATCTATAGATAACAAGGCACTTTATGATACTTTTTCCGCTTTTGGGAACATTCTCTCCTGCAAGGTAAACATTGATTAAATGATTTCAGCAGAATAATTATTGAATCTTGAAAACAAGATAAATACCAAATGGGAAACTGCCTTGGAATTAGGGACAAGATGATATGGTAATTTTCACCATGTTAGAAATGGAATCTTGCCAGGCGTGGTGGTGCACGCTTGTAATCCCAGTACTTGGGAGGCTGAGACCAGAGAATCTGGGTTTGCACCAGCCTCGGCTTCTTAGTGAGGCCCTCCGCAACTTAGTGAGACCTAGTTTTCAAAATAAAGAATAAAAAACAGGGCTGGGGGTATAGCCCAGAGGTGGAATGCCCCTGGGTTCAATCCCTAGTACCGCAAAAAAAAAAAGAAAGAAACGAAATGGAATCTTAAAGGTCCTGTAGGTAATGCTGGATCTACAACCAGCAGGTACTTTCAGGTTCCCCTGGCCTGAAAGGTCTTTCCTGTTTTCTAACTTTGGAAGTCTCAACATTTTTTGAAACATAGTCTCCCTAGTTTGTTGAGTCTTGTCTCCTACTTGTGGAGGCTAGCCTTGAACTTGCAATCCTCCCATCTCAGCCTCCCAAGTACTAGGATTATAGATGTGTGCCACCATGCCTATCTTGATCATTTTAGAAGCATAAATTTACCCTCTTTTTCTGTACACTTGTTTGTGGTATTGGGGATTGAACCATTGGGGTGCTCTACCACTGAGCTATACCCCCAAACCTTTTTATTTTTTTATGCTGAGAATTAAACCTAGTGGCATTCTACCTCTGAGCTACCCCAGCCTTTTTTTTTTCAGTACCTGGGATTGAACCCAGGGGCATTCATTCTACTTCCAGGCTACACCCCCAGCCCTATTTTTTATTCTTTATTTTGAAACCAGGTCTGACTAAGTTGCGGAGGGCCTCACTAAGTAGCTGAGGCTTGCCACGAACGCAGATCCTCCAGTCTCCGCCTCCCAAGTACTGGGATTACAAGCGTGTGCCACCGCACCCGGCTGCCATTTTTATTTTTTATTTTGAAACAGGGCCTTTATCATTTGCTGAGGCTGGCCTCAAACCTGCGATCCTCTTCCCTCAGTCTCCTGAGTTGCTGGGTTTACAGGCATGCACCACCATGCCTGGCTTCTACACATCTGTTTATGTGGAGTGCTTTGTAAATTTATTTACATGGTGATTATTTCCATGTTTGATAACACACTAGACAAATAATTTTGTTTGGGGCTTAGAAAACAGTTTCTTTCTGGAGCAGTATGGTCCAGATCTCTTAAGTGTTTATAAAAAGTAAACAGGAAAAGATTTAGAATAGATGCAACCATTTGTAAGTATAGCATTTCCTAGGTGCCGAGTGCTATGCTGTTGGAAAGATCATATGTAGCTGGTATAGTTGGCTGCGTGGACCAAGGATGCTAAAGTGGCCTGTGTTTTCTTTGACAGGTGGTGTGTGATGAGAACGGCTCTAAGGGTTATGCCTTTGTCCACTTCGAGACCCAAGAGGCTGCAGACAAGGCCATCGAGAAGATGAATGGCATGCTCCTCAATGACCGCAAAGTGTGAGTGTCCCAGTCCGGAGCAACAACCATCGCATGAGCCAGCCGTGGCCCCACCTCGGTATTAACTGGCACACACAAGGCGGCTACTGGTTCTCGGCCCAAGTGTGGCCTGCTCCTACCTCTCCACTCCAGGGCTGGTGAGTCTCCCTGCCTGAGCTGTGGCAGCCCTTTTGACTCGCCAAGGTGGGCTCCCTGCCCAAGCCATGGCCTGCCTGCCGCCTCTCCCTTAAAGACATCCATCTGTGGGTTTGTGAGCATCTGCAACTGGGGCTGGCTGGAAGGCAGCTCTGAGCCCACTCTGAGCAGGGCCTTGGCTAGTGGCAGAGTGGAGAGGGTCCTGGGCTGACCAGGAGCTGAATTCTAGCTATGTGACCTTTCCTTTGACTCAGGTCTGTCCTCGGGTCTCTTGGCTAGTTGTTAATGCCAAATTATCCCTTTAGTTCTCCATTCTCTAACCTATGACTCCGTGACCGATTTGAGGCTGGCTTCTTAGTAATAATTTGGTTACAATGAAAAACCCCATCCCTTTGCAAACATTTCATAACAGATCTTGTTGCTTTGGTCTGGTTGTTACTGTGGAATGGAGAGGGGATTTAGGGCCATGTGGGGAGGAGGGACTATACATCTTGGTTATTACAAAAGTCAAAATTCTATCCTTTGTGATGTTGAATAGACCAGAGGATGGGTTGTGTTTATAATGTCTGTACCCAGTGGTGGATTGTTACATTGGTATCACTAGAAAGAAATAGAAAAGTGTTGTATGGAGACATTTTCCTTATCGAGTATACCAAAATGAATACAGTAAGAAGGCAAAGGTTACTTCACTCCAGCAAACTCACTCATAGGACTGACCATTGTTAACAGTTTGGTTTGTATCCTTCCAGACCTTTTCTATGCATTAACATAGATGCACAGAAATGAACGTTTTAAAAACATGGTCATCAGGTTTCTTCACGAAGGCAGTGTGATGTGGTAGGAGTAGCCCTGGTCTGAGCCAGGAGCCCTGGGGCTGGGCCTCGCAGGGTAGTCCTGCCTCTTTCTCTTTCTGCTGGGGACTTGGGACATCTCGGTGCTTACTCTTGGTGGTGAATGGGGACTTCATGTATTATAACCTCTCCTGTCAGCCTTTAACTTGCATTCCTTTGGGCCCTTGGAAGCCATGTTTTGTTCCCCCTAGGTGACCACTCTTTCTTGATTTCTTTGTAGGTTTGTGGGCAGGTTCAAGTCTCGCAAAGAGAGGGAAGCTGAGCTTGGTGCCAAAGCCAAGGAATTTACCAATGTTTATATCAAGAACTTCGGGGAAGAGGTGGATGATGAGAGGCTGAAAGAGCTTTTCAGCCAGTTTGGTAAGTTGGGTCCTTGCCCCATGTGTCCCCTTTCATATACTCCATCAGCCTCAGAATTCACTTGTGAGACTTAAGAGACAAAGGTCACAGGGTGGATAGAGATGCTACCTCCTTCTAGCCTTATGACCATCTCGGCTGCCTAGCAAGAATTAGAAGACCAGGCTTGGTTCTTCTCTAAGATCACCTGAGTTCTTTTAGCAGGGATTTGCTTAAAGTGGGTACCTAGAGAGAAGCTTTCTCTCGAGCTGTGGTAGAGATGGTGTCACTAATAATAGTTCTTTTCCTTTGGTAATAGGTAAGACCCTAAGTGTCAAGGTGATGAGAGATCCCAGTGGGAAATCCAAAGGCTTTGGCTTTGTGAGTTATGAAAAACACGAGGATGCCAATAAGGTGAGAGTACTGTGACGGCTGGGGAGGATTTGTAGGAGGTGGCCCTGGAGTGTGGGCAGGGCCTTGCTTAGCACACAGTGGATAGCAGTAGGTGCAGTTACTGTGCTTTGCAGTTATCTGGGGGGGGGGCTCAATATGTTAATGTACCATTTAGCTGTTTAAAAGCACTTGCCACATACTTGTCACCTCAGCCGTCACCTATTGAAAGAATAGGACAGATGTTAGTTCTCTGGGTGAGGGAACTAAAGCCCAGTGGTTGAACTTCTCGCAACACGGCAGGTCCTTGTGGGCAAAGCAGTGTGCTAGGCTGCCAGCATGTCACTGTGATGCCCACAGATGAACCTGAGAAGCTTAGTGATGGCTGGATTATCAGCCTAGGCTCATATCACCATGCTTGCTTGTATTTATATAATCATACTGGGTTGTTTGTTTTCTTTATTATCTGGACCAATATTAACCTCACTATAGATGAGGAATTTTGGATTTGTTTAGCCAGCCTCTGAGATAGAATGAACTTGATTTTTGGCCCTGTGGGGAAGGTGTTCTCAGAGTACTTGGTTGGACTTGAAGACCTCTGAGGGTAAGGTCTGTGTCTCTGCAACCTGGTTTTAAAGACCTGCATTTCTTCTCCAGGCAGTAGAAGAGATGAATGGAAAAGAAATCAGTGGGAAAGTCATATTTGTAGGCCGTGCACAGAAGAAAGTTGAACGGCAGGCTGAATTAAAACGGAAATTTGAGCAACTAAAACAGGAGAGAATAAGTCGATACCAGGTGAGTGTGTTGGGCCAGCCTACCAATATTTACTATGAAATATTTGCAACCTGGGTGTGGTAGTGCACATTTGTAATCCCAGTACTTATGAGGCTGTGTGTTGACTAGGTACTATTGAACAAGGCAAAAGACTATTTAGGGGGTCTGTTCCAGAAGCCTAAGCTTGTTACTCGCTGTTTAAGTTGATTTTACTTCAGTGATATACCACGCTTGTTTGGAGTGATGGCAGGGGAGCCCCATGAGGATGAGTGGTCAGAGCAGCTGTGGGGAAGGATGACACGTGACTGCATTGATGGGCCTGTAAAAGCCTTAGGGCAAGTTTCTCAAGTTTGGGCTCACATCAGAATTGTCTGCTGTACTTGTTAAAGCACAGATTTCTGAATTACAAGCTGAGTTCTTGATTCATTAGGTTTGGACTCAGGCCCCAAAATTATCATTTCTAACAAGTTCCCAAATATGCTGGTTGCTGCTGGTCTGGGAACAGTGTCTTAGAGCATCTATGTGGTATAGAAGTGTTGTTAACAGTGGTCCTTCTCCTTCAGGGGGTGAATCTCTACATTAAGAACTTGGATGACACCATTGATGATGAGAAGTTAAGGAAAGAGTTTTCTCCTTTTGGATCAATCACCAGTGCTAAGGTATTTTAGTTTGATTTTGGGATTATAAGCAGAATATTCTATTTCAGGTTTATTGGCATTTGCTTGAAGAGTCTAAATGGAGTTGATCTGAGAGTAGCCATGTTATTCTAGCTAAGTATTCTAGCCTTGCCCTCAGTTACTCATCTGAGGGATGCTCTGCAGAATGACGTCTCAGCAGGCTGATCTTGCGCCCCCCCCAGCACTGGCGTGTTGTACTGTCTGATCATTCCCTCTCTGTAGCCCTCCAGAGCACCTGATCTTTCCCATTCCCGCTGCTTGGTGCTGGTGTGGGGACAGATGGTGCTACACTATGAGCAGAGCATATCCAGACAGGTTGTTTTCCATTTGTCTTGGGGCCTGTCTCTACAACTCTGCCACATTCTCTGTTCTTGAAAATGGAGGTACTTTCATTGAAGATTTTGGAGCTGGAGTTGGGAACTTCCACCATGGTCTTGATAAGAAGAAAAGGGAGTGGAAAGGTTTCTGTTTTACAATATGTGTCATTTGCTCTGTACTCTTTGTTTTTTTTTTTTTTTTTTTTTTTTTTTTTTTTTTTTTTTTTTTTTTTTTTTTTTTTTTTTTTTTTTTTTTTTTTTTTTTTTTTTTTTTTTTTTTTTTTGCGGTACCGGGGATTGAACGCAGGGGCGTTCTACCTCTGCACTACGCCCCCGGCCCTATTTTTTTATACTTCATTTTTGAAACCGGGTCTCACGAAGTTGCAGAGGGCCTCACTAAGGAGAGTGAGAGAGAGAGAGAGAGAGAAAGAGAGGGCGAGCTGAGGCTGGCCGCAAACCCGGATCCTCCGGTCTCTGCCTCCCAAAGTACTGGGATTACAAGCGTGCACCACCACGCCCGGCTGCTCTGTACTCTTTGAAAATAACAATTTGAGTTAGCAGGCTGGGCATGGTGGCACATGCCTGTAATCCTAGTACTTGGAGATTGAGACAGGATCCCAGGTTTGAGGCTAGCCTCTGCAACTTAGCAAGCCCCTCAGAAGCCTAGAGAGACAGACCTGTTTCAAAATTAAAAGGGGCCGGGTGTGGTGGTGCACTCTTGTCATCCCAGTACTTGGGAGGCTGAGATCAGAGGATCACAGGTTCGAGGACAGCCTCAGCTACTTAGGCCCTCCGCAACTTAGTGAGACCCTGTTTCAAAATAAAGAATAAAAAAAAATTAGGGCTGGGGGTGTAGCCCGGATGTAGACTGCCCCTGGGTTCAATCCCCAGTACCGCAAAAAAAAAAAAAAAAAAAAAAAT
>PVJS01052190.1:0-13698 GCA_004027185.1 Glis glis
TAATCCCAGTACTTGGGAGGCTGAGACAGGAGGAGCCAGGTTCGCGGCCAGCCTCAGCTACTTAGTGAGGCCCTCCTCAATTTGTTGAGACCCTGTTTCAAAATAAAGAATAAAAAAAAAAAAACAGGACTGGGGGTGTAGCTTGGAGGTAGAATGCCCCTGGATTCAATCCCCAGTACTGCAAAAAAAGCATTATAAAATGATATGCAGCAATGAACTTTTGATACTGATTACTGTGTATGTTCATATCCCAAAATCTCAAATTGATGAGGATTTTCTCAGGATTTCTAAGTACATGAAACAACAACTGGAGAAGTGAAAGAAGAGACATATGCACAGTGATGGAGCTCCGCATGCTCCCGTGTCAGCAGTGACAGAAGGAGTAATGGAATCAGCAAGGAGAGAGACTGAACACGACCATGGATCAACCTGATCTAACTGACCTGTGGGACACCGCCTAACTGCACCAGAGCGTACATTCTTCTCAAGTGCACATGGAATATTTACCAAGGCAGATCACATGCTGAGCCAGAAGTTTCAATAAACTTAAAAGGACTAAAAAGGATTGAAATCACACAGAGTATGCTGTTAGATTATAACATAAATACAGCAGGAATCAGTAAGATATGTGGAAAGAACCTCAAATATTCGTAAGCTAATAGCATAATTCTAAATAATACATCAAAGAAAAAATAGCAAAGGAAATCTAAAAAGATTTTGAATAGAATATGAAAATACAACATATTTTATATGTGAAAAGAAGAAAGGTCCAAATTCAGTCAATTAAGTTTCTTGCTTATAAAGCTAGAAAAAAGAAATTAACCCCCAAATAAGCAAATGAAAGGAGACAATAAAAAGAGCATAAACAGATAGAAGACAAAAGAGATACCATAAAGAAAAATCAATAATCAACAGCTTGTTTTTTGTTGTTGTTGTTTTTGTTTTTTGTGGTACTGGGGATTGAACTCAGGGGCATTCTATCTCTGAGCTACACCCCCAGCCCTATTTTATTTTTTATTTTGAAACAGTGTCTCACTAAGTTGCTGAGGCTGGTCTCGAACCTATGATCCTACTGTTTCAGCCTCTGGGATTGCAAGAGTGCACCACCATGCCCGGCTCAATGGCCTGTTTGTTTTTTTTTATCAATTAAACCAATCAATTTCTAGTTAGATTGATTAAGAAAAAAAGGAGCAGGGAGGAGAGCAGGAAAAAAGGGAAAAAGAGGAGGAAGGGACAGCAGGTGGCAGGAAGGGAATGTGAGGAGATACAAATTACCAGTATCAGAAATGAAAGATGGAACATCACTACAGACACTACAGTCATAAGAATAAGAAGCCAGGCAAGGTAGCACACGCCTGTAATCCCAGTACTTGGGAGACTGAGACAGGAGGATCACAGGTTTCAGGACCGCCTCAGCAACATAGTGAGACTCTCAGCAACCTGGTGATACCATTTCAAAAACAAAAAATAAGCCGGGCGTGGTGGCGCATGCTTGTAATCCAAGTACTTTGGGAGGCGGAGACCGGAGGATCTGGGTTCGCGGGCAGCCTCAGCTCGCTCTCTCTCTCTCTCTCTCTCTCTCTCCTTAGTGAGGCCCTCCGCAACTTCATGAGGATAAAATAAAGGATAAAAAATAAAGGATAAAATAAAGGATAAAAAATGGGGCCGGGGGTGTAGTGCAGAGGTAGAACGCCCCTGGGTTCAATCCCCAGTACCGCGAAAAAAAAAAGGCATGGGAGTGTACCTTGGAGATAGAATTCCCCTGGGTTCAATCCCTAGTACCAAAAGAATAATAATAATAAAAGGATATTGTGAACAACTTATATAAATAATTCTAGATGAAATAAACAAATTCACTGGAAGATACAAATTATCAAAACAGACTCAAGAAGAAACAAAAAATCTGAATACCCCTATATCTATTAAATAAATTTACAATTAAAATTCCTACCACAAAGAAAACTTCATGCCCAGAAGGTTCACTGATAAATGTCTATAAGGATATTACAAGAAAACTATAAACCAATATCCTTCATGAATTTACATGGGAAGAATCTTAATAAAATAACAGCAAGTTGAATCTTGTATTTTTTAAAATGTAATACACCAGGGCCAAGTGTTGTTTATCCCAGGAATAGAAGGTTGATTTAACATTTGAATTGCAATCAATATGTATCACTAGATTAGTAAAATATAAAAGAAAAAACCCATTTAAACAAACTCAACAACCCTTTGCTGCACATTGCTATGTGCCAGGCGCTCTTATTAGAACTGAGGATACATCACTGAACACTAGACAAGAACAACAGAGCTCAGTGTGTTTACTTGACAGTCTTGAGGCAAGGACCCCATCTACTTCTTCATTGCTTCCCAGAACCTAGTACGTGGTAGATGCTTACTGCTTATTAAATCAATCAACCAGCCAATCAATCAATCAATCAATCAAACGGATTGGAGGAAAGCAAGTCTAAAATCTTTTATAGGAATTACTTTCTCACCTGTAATTGTTGCTGTAAATGGGTGATTTCAGCAATTCTCAACTCTCTTGATTTGTTTGTACTCTCAATTTCTTGCCTTTGGGTGGTTAATCGACATCTGATATCTTGAAGTTTTCCTTCTAGTTGATGCTTTTTATCATTCTTTAATAAATGAAAGATAACAGGAATTATAATTTTTTAATGGTTCGATGTTAGTATACAGCCAAAGCATAATCAAATTCCACTCACTAGAGCTTCTAATTCAAACTCCAAGGTCTTTTTCTTTGCTTTCAGTACAACTATGTCCTCTTGTTCTTTGTTTCTTTGATTTAGAAGTTCTTGCCTTCGATTCCGTTCCCATTCAAGTTGCCGTTGCCTTTCAAGTTCCCGTTTTGCAGCCTGTGACATTTACAGAGAGTTTAAAAATTTTTCAGTTCTATACTCTACCATGTCTTTTAACAAAAGGTATCATCTAGTAAGTCTTTCCTTTTAATATTTATTAAAGATTATGAGAAATCATATCACAAGACTACAAAACGCTTTATAAAAATACAGTATTCCTTCTATGGGAAAAAAGGGAATATTTAGAAATGACTATTATATTTACATAAGATGAGAATTGACAGGATCATTTCATGTTGGAATTTCATTTTCATGCCTTTAAGAATGCATGATGCTCTAGACAGAAGTATTCCTTTTTATTTACAGACTCACAAAGAGGAAAGAAAATTTCTTTATCTAGTAAAATCAAACTAAAATCTCCCCAGAACAAAAATAAATAAAATTTGATTTTCTCCCATCAAAAGAGAAACTATTATTTACAGTTTGAGTATCCCTTACTCAGAATTTTGGGACCAGAAATGTTTCAGATTTTTGAGGTTTACAGATCTATGGAATATATGCATAAACTCCACTAGTTGAGAATTCCTAATCTGAAAATCGGACATTTTTGAGTGGAGATTCAGATTTTGGAACACTTTGGGTTTCAGATTCTCAGATTAGGGATACTTGAACTGTATCTCATGTTTTTGAAAGTCATTCATTTCCTTTTTCAGCACAAAAGCTGTAATTTCTCTGGAAGTGTTGGCTCTCATCCACACTGACTCTCATGACTGCTAGGAAGAGCAGACGTCAGAGCCCCTGGCACTCCTTAGTGTGACTGCCTCTGACTCAGCAAGCTCCAACCACACTGCAAAGCCCCGGAGGACAGGTGGAGCGTCTAGTCATCACTGCAGCCCCAGGGACTAGCAATGCCTGGCAGGTAGTAAATGTCTACTCAATCATTCTGAATGAAAACTTTTTTTTTTTCAGTACTGGGGATTGAACCCAGGGGCATTCTACCTCCAAGCTACACACCCCAGCCCTATTTTTTTTTATTCTTTATTTTGAAACGGGGCCTCGCTAAGTTGGGGAGGGCGTCACTAAGTAACTGAGGCTGGCCATGAACCCAGATCCTCCAGTCTCAGCCTCCCAAATACTGGGATTACAAGTGTGCACCACCACGCCCGGCCTGAATAAAAACTTTAAAATGCCATTTACTTTTTTTTTACATTGAAAAAAGGAATAAGAGGTATATCTAGCCTGGTAATTAAAATCTTGCTAGACCCAGGTGTGGTGGTGCATGCTTGTAATCCTAGTACTTGGGAGGCTGAGACAGGAGGATCACAGGTTCGTAGCTAGCCTCAGCTACTTAGTGAGGCCCTCTGCAACTTAGTGAGATCCTGTTTCAAAACAAAGAATAAAAAATATAGGACTGGTGTGTAGCTTGGAGTAGAATGCCCCTGGGTTCAATCCCCAGTACCACCAAAAAAAAAAAAAAAACAAATCTTGCTAGGGGCTGAAGGTGTAACTGAGTGGTAGAGCACACGCTTATCATGTGCACGGCCCTAGGTTCAATCTCCAGCACCACATAAATAAATACTTAAATTCTTGTTGTATCTGCTTAAACAAAAAGCAGTTTATGGCTACACGCTTTATAAAGCAATCATCATGAGATAAAACCAATGTATTACATTTTTGTGTGTGGTACTAGAGATTGAACCCAAGGGAGCTATACCGTTGAGTTACACCCTCAGTCCTATTTTATTTTTTATTTTGAAACAGGGTCTCCCTAAGTCACCGTGCTCTGGTCTCAAACCTGCGATCCTCTTATTCCAGCCTAACAGTACTGGGACCATAGGAGTGTGCCACTGCGCATGGCATTACTTCTGTAGCAATGTACTAAAACTGGAAAGACAGACAAGAGACCGGCTTGTGCCAGGTCTGGCACCAGATTCATGAAGAATGCCATAGAATTTACTGAGGATTTCCTAGATGTATTTTTAAGAGTATGGAAAAAAAAACAAAGCTGAAAAATAATACAAGTGACATGATACCACCAAGTAGTTTTAAACATTATATAACCAGGTGTGGTGGTGCATGCCTGTAATCCTAGTACTTGGGAGGCTAAGATTGGAGGATCACAGGTTTGAGGCCAGTGCATGATAACTTAGAACCTGTTTCAAAACAAAAACTAGAAATTGCTGGGGGTACAGCTCAGAGGTAGACTGTCCTTGGGTTCAACCCCCTCACACACACACACAAAACAAAAAATGGGGGGGGATAGAGTGGGGAGTCTAGCTCAGTGGTAGAGCACTTGCCTATCATGTGTGAGGCCCTTTGTTCAATCTCCAGTACTGCAAAAAACAAAACCAAAAATTTTTAAAAAGGAAGAAAACAGACTGTTCTATATTAAGATTGTTAGGATAATTCTGAAAGAGATGGAACTCACACGCTAATCATGGGGCTGCCCCAGAGCTGCTTACCTCTCGCCTCTCGATTTCTTTCCTCCTCTCCTCCTCTCTCTGCCGTTCCAGCTCCCGCTGCTTTTCCAGTTGCTTCTCCAGCTCCAGTTGTCTTTTGCGCTCCTGCTCCTGGCGCTCGCGCTCCTTCCTTTCCTGCTCTGCCCGCTCCAGCTGAGCCAAGCGCTCTTGCTCTTTGCGCTGCTGCTCCAAGAGAGCTTGTCTGCGCTTCTCCAGTTCCAGATTGCCACGCTCAAAGTTTTCCCGCTTCTTATCTTCAAAAGTTACTTTACGACAAAGAACAGAACAATTATTAAAAGTCACGACTTTCAACAAACTATTTCCAAAGGAAAAGCTTATTGGCATATTTGAAATTTATAGTACAAATGCAAACCTAGAACTCCCTACATCTCCTTACTGTGCCCTTGTAATAAGTACTATAAATACACCCTTCCCCTAACCTTTCGTCTACGATCCATACCAAGCATTGTTTCTAGAAAAATCTTCCTCAGTTCTCTATCATCACCCAAGCTCCTTTCCTTCCCTGTTACTGTATTTGTTCCCTTCTCCGTGCCTTGCTTGAGCAATTGTCCCCCCCATCTCTTCTGCATCATGAATCTCTCCCCCTCTCCCCTCTGCCTTAGTCTGTAACTGTGCTAATATATCTTCTGTTCCAACAAGATGACTTCTGAAAGCAGAGGTAGAGGGGAAGCACTGCCTGCTTCACACTGAAGAACACGCTGTGCCTTAATCATTATGTGGATCACAGTCAATAAATCTTTTCAGCCAGGCGTGGTGGCGCACACTTGTAATTCCTTGGGAGGCTGAGATGGGAGGATCCCAGGTTCGCGGCCAGCCTCAGCTACTTAGTGAGGGCCTCTGCAACTTAGTGAGACCCTATTTCAACACAAGGAATAAAAAAATAGGGCTGGGGCTGTAGCTCAGAGGTAGAATGTTCCTGTACTGCAAAAAAAAAAATCTTTTCAGATCCATTATTCAGTTTGCTTCTTTGACACACCAATTTTGAATTTTAATTCTATCATTTTCCCCTAATCCTTACTAACCCTTTGTTTAATTCATTTTATCTTATTTGTAAAATTCCCATCTGCCCCTCCCTTGCTGTTTTCAGCATGTGCATCTCCTTGGTATCACCCTGATCAAGGAAGCTCCACTGCCAGCCTGTGTTCCCACGTTCCCTTTGTTACAAACCTCCTTCAAGAACTGTCACTTCTCCCTCTGCCTTGATGCCTGCAGCTGTGAGCATGCTCCTGGGCTTCTCCCACACTGCAGTTTGGACTTCACTGCTTTAGACAGACATCCCCCATACTACAGTCAGTGATTGGCCATGAAAGATGGCAGGAATGTTTTGGTTTCTTTTGATCACCTTTGGTGATTTCAGAAGAGGTAGTATCCTCTTTACTCTGCCACCTTAAAACTGAAAGTCGCCGGGCATGGTGGCGCACGCTTGTAATCCCCGTACTTTGGGAGGCAGAGACTGGAGGATCCAGGTTCGCAGCCAGCCTCAGCTCTCTCTCTCTACTTAGTGAGGCCCTCCACAACTTCGTGAGACCCGGTTTCAAAATAAAGTATAAAAAAATAGGGCCGGGGGTGTAGCGCGGAGGTAGAACGCCCCTGGGTTCAATCCCCGGTACCGCAAAAAAAAAAAAAAACCATAAAGTCCCTCCACCCAGAAAGAAATGAGGTAATGATCTGTGCTACAGGGAGAAGAATTTCAAAAACACTGGACTAAGAAAAGAAGCAGAAGCCAAACACAAAGGTCAAATATTACAGGATTCCAATTACATGGAATAGCCACAATAGGTAAATCCAAAGAAGCAGAAAGCAGGCTGGCGGTTGCCAGGGGTTGGGGGAAAATGGAGAATGACTGGGTGGGGAGTTTTCTTTTGGAAGAAGACAGAGGTGGTGGTTGCAGAGCATTGTGAGAATAATAAATGCCACTGTTATGAAATAAATGTGCCTCATCCCCCAAATCCAAACAGTGAAGTCTTAACTACAACAACATGGTATCTGGCAACGGGGTCTTTGGGAGGAAATCGGGGTGACATGAGGTCATGTTAGTGGCCGTATCTAAAGGGTGGGGTCTATGTCAGTGACCGTATCTAGAGAGAAAGATCTCCTTTTCTCTGCATGCATGCACCAAGGAAAAGCCACAGGAAGAGACAAAGAGGAAGCTGCTATCTGCAAGTCAAAAGGGACCTTCACCAGGGACTGAAGTGCCTAGCACTCTGATTTTGAACTTTCGGCCTCTCGCACTATGAGAAGTACATTTCTAGTGTTTCAGCCACCCAGTGCATGGTATGTTGTAATAGCAGTACAGACTGTCTAAGCCATGAAACTGTACATTTTTAAATGCTCAACTTTATATTATGTGAATTTCATTTCAAGTTTAAAAACACTAAAAATCTCTATATATCTTTTTAATTCCAGTATCTGGCACTATTCCTAGTATACAGGTGGCATATCATAAATGGCTACTGAGAGAATAAATGCAAAAACAAAATACTCTGATAATGTCACTTCCTGTTCAAAATCCTAAATGCATGTCTACTACCAACAGAAAGAGAAAATTCCAAGTTCTAAGAATTCCTATCTTTATCTGTCCCTGAGACTTCATTTCCATCGTTATCAAAACTTGACATGTAGGCCGGGCGTGGTGGCACACGCTTGTAATCCCAGTACTTTGGGAGGCAGAGACCAGAGGATCCGGATTCCAGCCAGCCTCAGCTCTCTCCCTGTCTCTCTCTTTCTCTCTCTCTCTCTCTCTCTCTCTCTCTCTCTCCTTAGTGAGGCCCTCCACAACTTCGTGAGACCCGGTTTCAAAATAAAGTATAAAAAATAGGTCCGGGGGTGTAGCGCGGAGGTAGAACGCCCCTGCATTCAATCCCCGGTACCGCAAAAAAAAAAAAAAAAAAAAAAAAACTTGACACGTTCCTCACTTCAAACTTGTAGTGACCCTACTTATCCTATGTCTCCACTTATCCATGGAGATTTAATTCCTTAAGTCTTTCCTGGTCTATACCAACCAACCACAAGGAAGCTCTGTTGCGCATCTATAAAATTCTCCAGAAACTTACCACTCTTATGTACTGCTTTAGTAATTGTTTATACGGATGTCATAAATCTTCAAACATAAGTTTCTAGAGTGTATGAACCATGTATGGTTAACATTTAGATTCTGCACTACACTCAACACACGCCCTCGAAACATAAAACAACTGTAGTAAGAATTTCATCACTGAACATAATTGAAAAGTAATTTAGAGAATAAACTGGGAGAGACAGTATTCTGAGCAAACCACTTACATGCTGAGAACTTTAAATGCAGCAAAATGACACTGACAAAGTATTTAACATAAAGAGACTTCATAATAAATTTCAGCTGCTTCTTAGTATCATTTCATCATCAATAATTCATAGCCACCTTTGACTGTTTTAACAGTATGATGGATTTACCGTTGTAAATGAGGATTATTTAAAATAGGTTCACATTAAATTTAAAATGGGTTCCTGCTGTTAAGGAGTTCCAATTCTCCTATAACAGCATGAGAATGTAGGTGATTTTACTTCTATTTCTGCACTGGTCCTAAGAAACCATGTTAACACCAAATTTATAGTGTTCTATATTCCACAGATAACATTTATAAAACATTTGTTTAGCAGTATATAATCACATTTCAAGTTAAAAGTTAGAAAAAGGGTGCATTAGCAGAGTACACAATGTTCTTATTTCTCTACACAGATCCAAATCCAAAAGCACATTAAAAGTGCCTTTCTCTGACTATGGTCAGCTAAAGAAACAGCAAAAATGTCAGCAGCTAGACTTATTTTTACTTCTATTTTTGCCTAACAGACAGAAAATCTCTAATACGATGTAAGTCAAATATAAAGCCTGCCTTACCAGGTAATTTCTTTTCTAACTGCTGTTGTTCATCTTCTAAAGCTGGTTCCTCAGGTAACCTCTGATCTACAGATCCCGAGCTGATGACAGATATCCCACTGCCGGATCGAACTCTTCTGCAATTGTGGAAAAAAAGAAAACAAGATCCACATAAAGCTGTGCGGGTAGAACTGGAGAAGCTAGGAAAAAGAATTTTTAGATTATACTATATCATAGAGCACATTTCAATTATAACGATCAAAGATAAAGATCTGGTCTTCTCTACTTAAAAAGGTTTGTTTAATGGATATTTGAATGTCATCAGATTCTGAGTACCAAACTTGTTGGAGTTGGATATAAGCTCAGTGGTAGAGCACATGCTTTGCATGCGCTAGGTTCAATCCCTGCCGTCTTCCACCCAAAACACTCATAAAATGTTTAGAACTGCAACCCAATTTAGGATAATATCAAAGGGCTAAATTAGGCAATAAGGTGGCTAGAACAGTGCCTAGGACACAGAAAGCACTCAGTAACTGTCTGCCACTATTACCATTACCCCCCTCCTTTTTTTTCCTGATAAAGGGGATTGAACCCAGGGGCTCTCTACTTGCGATCTACACCTCAGCCCTATTTTACTTTTTTTTTTTTTTGCAGTACTGGGGATTGAACCCAGGGGCGTTCTACCTCCGCGCTACACCCCCGGCCCTATTTTTAATACTTTATTTTGAAACCAGGTCTCACGAACTTGCGGAGGGCCTCACTAAGTAGAGAGAGAGAGAGAGGGACAAGGAGAGAGAGAGAGAGAGAGAGAGAGCTGAGGCTGGCCGCGAACCCGGATCCTCCGGTCTCTGCCTCCCAAAGTACTGGGATTACAAGCGTATGCCACCACGCCCGGCTAGCCCTATTTTACTTTTAATTTTGAAATAGGGTCTTGCTAAGTGACTGTGTATGGGTCTCGAACCTGTGTTCTTCCTGTTTCAGCCACCAAAATATTGAGATTACAGGCATGTACTGCCATGCACAGCTACCATTACCCTCTTAACTTTTGTTTCCCCTAGGGAAGACCAGAACCTCAGCTAAGTGAAAGCAACTCTTCCTGTTACAAAATCTCTCCATTTCGTCACTTCCTAAACACAAAATGTCTATAGTTCTGAAAACAAATAATTTAGTTTACTGATTAGTATCACTTTAAACATTTAATCTGGTTCTTTTAAAACAATCATCATCTCAACTTTCTTTTTATGCTTCATTACCAGCTTCCAGTGTTAAATTTCCCTAAATTTTTGCCACTATGGGATTTTATAGGCAAATTGCAAATACTTTTTTATTTCTTTTTTATACTGGGGATTGAACCCAGGGCATTCTACCTCTGAGCTATACTCCCGGCCCTTTTTATTTTGAAACAGAATCTTGCTAAGTTACTGAGGCTGGCCTTGAACC
Organism: Glis glis; assembly: GCA_004027185.1. Lineage (NCBI taxonomy): Eukaryota > Metazoa > Chordata > Mammalia > Rodentia > Gliridae > Glis > Glis glis. Next base: position 10,596 of record PVJS01052190.1, read on the forward strand.
TGTGTCTCAAGGAGGATCCTCCTGTCTCAGTAATATAATCTCAAGTACTGAGATTATGGGCGTGTGCCACTGCACGTGGCTCCTGTTGCTTCTCATAGAGTCAGGGTTTCTCACCTCGTTCCTGTACCACTTATGTGCAACAGTGGCAACTATTTCTCTTCATTTTAGTGAAGTTTGAGGACATTTCTTGAAGTTTGAGGACTCAGGATAGAAATTTGCAATTTTGCTTCTCTCATTCTCTGTGCGTATACGATCTTATATTCATTATTTACATTTAAAGCCAGAAGATGGAGCTGTCTGGGGTGGTATGTGCATGCAAAGATGTATATCAGTGGGGTTGACCAGTCATGGCTGACTTCTCCGACTGGATCTTGGGGGACTCTCTTGACATGTCTATTAAGACTGTTTCAGACCAGGATAATTTTCTTTGTCTTCCTGATTATAATTTCTACACTGCCAGTGTTTCTGTTACCTTGTAAGTGTGCATAATGCACAACTATGATCCCCTTGCTTTATCTTCTATATACGAGCTCATTTAGTTTCTCTCTCACTGCTAGCATTTGTTCTTAAATTTTCAGGTGAACTTCAATTACATAGATTGGTATAAAAAAACAACAGCCTTTTAGTGTTTTATTGGATTGGGTTTACTAATGTACTACAAATATCTTTAGAATAGAATGGCCTGGGATTAACACCTAGATTAACAGAATCTAGATGGAAGATTCTCTGGAATCAATAGCTATGTAATTTACTTGCCAGGAACAAAAATCACTGTAAGATATACAGTCAACATACTTGTGGGGGCGCACATTTGTAATCCCAGTACTTGGGAGGCTGAGACAGGAGGATCGCAGGTTCGGTGGCCAACCTTAGCTACCTAGTGAGCCCTCTGCAACTTAGTGAGACCTTGTTTCAAAATAAAGAATAAAAAATAGGGCTGGCAGTGTAGCTTGGAGGTAGAATGCCCTGGGGTTCAATCCCCAGTACCTCAAAAAAAAAAACAAAACCTTGAAACTCATATACTCAACAATACTCAACATACAGTTTCTTTTAAGAGGCAAACAGGCCTTACCTAAAGGACGGTGGAATGTACTCTGGAGGCAGGACAGGTGGCAGTGGCTGGCCAGACATGGCAACATCAATGAGGTGCATGGCCAGGATAAATTCTTCTGCTGTGAGCTTCCCATCTTGATCAATGTCAGAAAGATTCCTAATTCAACAAAGAAAGTTCATTTCCAGTTTAATGAAAATGCATGCCTGAGGGATTTAAAAGTTGTCTTCTTATTCTGATTCTAGGCCAACTGAGTCTATCTGAACCTAAGTTTGTAAAAACAGTACTGTTTCATACCATTGCAAGGATAAAATGAGAGATTCCATATAGCTAGGACGTTGTTCACCATCCAACAAATGGTAACTCTGACTGTAATGATACTCTCAATCCTAATAAGCACACTTAAAATGTCACATTCAGAGCCGGGCGTGGTGGTGCACGCTTGTAATCCCAGTACTTTGGGAGGCGGAGACCGGAGGATCCGGGTTCGCGGCCAGCTTCAGCTCTCTCGCTCTCTCTCTCCCTGTCTCTCTCTCTCGCTCTCTCTCTCTTTCTTTCTTTAGTGAGGCCCTCCGCAACTTCGTGAGACCCGGTTTCAAAATAAAGTATAAAAAATAGGGCCGGGGGTGTAGCGCGGAGGTAGAACGCCCCTGCGTTCAATTCCCGGTACCGCAAAAAAAATAAATAAATAAAAAATAAAATATGTCACATTCAGGTTCTGTGTATCTTTAAATGCCATGCTCTAGACCAGGGATTGACAAACTATTGATAAATGGTCAGGCAGTAAATATTTTATGGTTTGTAAGACATAGAATCTGTATCATACTGAATTCTGCCTTTGCAGCAGGAAAGCAGCTATACACAATATATTAATGAATGGACATGGTTGTTTTTACAATAAAACTTCATTTACAAAAACTGGTGCAGGCCTGATTTGGCGGGCTGGGCAGGCTGGCCACCCCTGATAGAGGCCTGCAAGAGTTTATCTCTGTGGCTTCTAGCCATAGGGTCAAGGCGTCTCCTTCTCCTCATTCCAGGAATTCAGTCTCCATCATTCTTGATAATGAATTTGCCCAAATAACTAATTACATATAGAGATTTCCCTAGCAAGTCCAACAATGTGATTTTATTTAACAATGTCTGGACACCTAACAAAGACGCAGGACAACACATCTGTTCACTAGAATGTCAACATGACAAACGCTACGCTAGGAGACTGGCTTTGCCAGTGACAAAACCTGAGACACTTTCCTCTTAATTCTAAAATTTCTAAATTTAATTTCTTTTAATTTAAATTATTTAATTATTTAATTTAGAATTAGAATAACTCTAATTCTAAATCTAATTTCTTTAGGTGCCTTTAATTTTGTTATTATTATTATTGTATAATTTCCACACAGTAGCATTCACCCTTTTTATAGTACAATTCTGTGAGTTTTGACAAACATACTCAGTTGTGAGTCAGTACCACACGGAATTCCCACATATCCCTACAGTCAACCACCCAGGCCCTGGCCCCTGGTCTCTAGTTTTGCCTTTCCCATATGCTACACGCTCACTGTTAAACAGAACAGAGGCACAAATGAAAACCACTGCCTGAGCTGGGCATGGGGGCACATGTCTGAAATCCCACTACTTGGGAGGCTGAGACAGGAAGATCGCAGGTTCAAGGCCAGCCTCAGCTACTTAGTAAGACCCTATTCCTAAATAAAAATAAAAAAAGGGCTGGGGGCATAGCTGAGTGGCAGAATGCCTCTGGGTACAACCTTCAGTATCAAAAAAACAAACAATTATGTTAAGTGAGATTAGCCAATCACAAAAAAAGAAGGGTTATATGTTTTCATTAATATGCACAACTTAGGGAGTAGTGGGGACACAAAAGGGACTCCAATGACAACGGAGAACCCTCAGTGGTACAAGGGAAGGGGTACAAGGGAAGGGGAAGGGGAAGAAAGTAGTGAATCTATGGAATTACTGTCATAAACAATGTGTCTATATGAGATTATACCAACATCATTCTCAGTGCTACATGTGGGGGGGAGGCGGTGGGGA
>PVJS01052191.1:0-13697 GCA_004027185.1 Glis glis
AGTGAGATTAGTCAGGCACAAAGAGTGAAAGGTCGGATGTCCGCCTTAATATGTGGAAGCTAGAGAGGAGGAGACTTAGAAGGGACGCCAAACAAAGAAGGGGAAAGCTTTAGATAAACAAAGAAGAGGACCCATCTGAGGGAGTTGGGAGGGGGGTGGAGGGTAACACACTAAAACGCAGGAGGTATACATCCAAACTCATAAAACTCAAATCACTGTGCAAAGCACTAAAGGGAGGGAACGGGGAGGGAACGGGGTGGGATTTGAGGGAGGGCAAATCGGGCAATGTGTGCATGTATGACTCTTATAGCCTAACACCTATTAAATGTATAATTACAATGCACCAATAAAAAAAAAAAAGTAGAGTTGGCCGACTGCTCCCACCCAGAGGAGGAATTGGCCTTAGGGTGACCAACAGTTGCCTCATCAGGACTACCCTCATGGCCAAACAAGTAGGAAAGCAGGAGCCACCCCTGCTGCCCTGCCTCTGCTGAGACCTGCTGCCTGAGCTGCTGCAGGGTCTCCTGGCAGGTGCCCATGGCAGAGAGAGAGAGAGAGAGAGAGAGAGAGAGAGAGAGAGAGAACATGAGCTCCCCATCTTGAAGGAGGACTTGATGGAAGCTTCCAGTAAATCTAGAACAGCAGGGAAAGTGTCAGGTCCACAGCTCAGGCCTCCCCTCCGTTGCTGCGGATAGGGAAGACCTGTGGATGTGCTCCAGGCTGATCCCTTCCTTGGCCCTCCTACTGGCTCAGACAGCAGCCCAAGTCCTTCTGGTGGCCCCCAAAGGCCTACATGTCTCACCCTTTCCCCACGCTCCTTCTTCCTGGCCGCACGGCCCCTCAAACACCCAGGCCAGCCACCTCCGGCCTCCCGGCTGGCTGATCCCCATCGGAGGGCTCGCCTGTCACCTGATCACCCTCCCAGGGCACTGCCAGCCGCCTTCCCCTCTTCTACTTGTTTTCATAGCACTTTTGTCTTCTAGAATCTCATCCTTTCCTTATTTGGTTTGTTTCTTGCCCTTCCCACAGCTCCTTGGAGGTGAGGCGCTTTGACTCCCTGGTTATGACTTCTGATCACAATCACCTGACGTGTACTCTGTGCTCAGTAGATATTTGCTGAATATTGGCTGACCCTGGGGCTTGGTGGGCCCCAGCAGGAACTTGAATTTTTTTTCTGGTCACTGGAACAAGAAGGGAGAGTTTAAGGACAGGTGTGATATGATCTGATTTACACTCCTGACCAGGGGAAGGTGACTGGGGTGGGGGTTAGGGACTACGAGGAGGCAGGCCCCAGCACCCCTTGCTCCCTGAGCCGGGCATTCCAGCGGGACTTCCCATGAAGATGGGCTTGTCCTGGCCTCCCGTGACCCCTGAGCACTTGGAATCCAGCTAGAGCGGCGAGAAAATCAACTTGAAACTTCACTTTATTTTAATTAACTGAAGTCTGAATATTGGCTGTGGGTAGAGGCTCTGTGGCAATGGTGCAGGACTGGGAACACAGAAGGCAGCGACGTTTCAGTTGCATGCCTGGGAAAGTCTGGCCTGTGGACAGAAACGGGAGGCGTCTGTAGCTGGCCAGCTCTTAATCCTTAGGAGTGGACAGACCACAGAGGAGACCGTGTCTCTGGAGCTGAAAAGAGACTTGGAGTCACCCAAGCATGCCCAGAAGTGAGGAGATGACACTAGGTGCCTGAGGCTCCACTCCCAAGTTAAGAAAAGTTAGAAGCAAAGAATGGCCCCTGGGGTTACGGCATGGGAATTCATTCTTACTTTAGTTTCCAGCCCATGGAGGGTGTGGGTCAAGGTTTAAGGCCAAGGGAGAGCCACAGTGTACTTTCTGCCCAAATGCTCAAATACTAGCAACTGACTGAAAGCCAGTCTGAGAGTTTTTACTGGTGATTAAGTTTGGTTCACATTAAAAGATGCAGATCAGCTGGCCTTGTGATCCTGATTGTCCCACGGGCCAGAGCGTGTGTGTCACGGTAAGTGTGAAGGAGTTTTGAACAAGTCTGACTTAATGAAGTTAACAGAGGGGAAATGCCGCCCAGTTAAGCCAGCAGGAGCCTGATTTCTTAATAGGATTGAAACTCCTTGCTCCTAACTGTTGGGCCTGAGTCAATCGTTTTAGGCACTTGAGTCCTGACTGCAGATCCCAAAGCCGGATTCGAAAGCCGGTTGGCCTGGCCTTTGCCTCAGGAGCCTGTGCCCCCCGCCCCACACCCAAGGTCCCGGATGAAGGTGCTGACGGGCCTGGCTCCTGGTCAAGGGGATCTAACCGCTAAGTGGACCTGCAGTCTTGTTTCCACGCAGACCTCAACTTGAATGGACCCCAATATAGCAGGATGTGGTGATCTGGAGTCCAGCCATTGTACCCCTGCCCTGACACTTCCCTCCCTGTCCCCAGCTGTGACAAAATATTCTGTGCACCCATTTTATTCAATTCACAGAAACCAAAAGTTCTCAGTTCAAGTAAGTGTTTAGAGCAGATAATAAAAGTACATGTAACACTATAACTGATTTTTTTTGGTGTGTGTGTGGGGGGTACTGGGGATTGAACCCAGGGGCATTCTACCTCTGAGCTACACCCCACCCTTATTTTTTATTCTTTATTTTGAAACAGGGTTTCACTAAGTTGCAGAGGGCATCACTAAGTAGCTGAGGCTGGCCGCGAACCTGCGATCCTTGTCTCAGCCTCCCAAGTACTGGGATTACTAGCGTGCACCAGCATGCCAGGCTATAACTGATTTTTTTAAATTACCACTCCCAGTTTATAAGCGCGGGCCTCAAAGGGGCGTCTAAGAACCCCACAAAGAACACCTTTACCCAAGGAGGCTGACTGTCTGCGAGTCCCTTTCAGGCCAGCAGAGGGCGTGCTGGACCTGGGAATGTGTGGAGAAGGCCTTTCCCACCGAGGCCTGTGGCTCACCCAGGAGCCCGACATTGCCCCAGTCCAGGCTATCCCCAGGTTCCAGCCAGGACCCAGTTTCCTCCCACAAAGAGATCTCTGGAGTTGGGGGCCAGGCCCTTGATTCCTCCCCTTCCTGCAGGGCCCTGCCCTCTTCCAGAACTGTCCCTGCTGACCTGTCTCTTGGGAGCTCAGGGCTGGGGTCTTGTGACAGGGCTGGTTCACTTTCTCCCTGTTGCTGCCCTCTGGGACCACTCACATGGTCCCCCCAGGGTCTGTGGCTCTCAACCAGCCCTACTGTCCACACTCTGCTCCGGACCCTGTCCTGCCAAGATAGTCAGTCTCCATTCCTGGCTCCGCTGTGTAGAAGCAAGGTGACCTTGCTTCCCCACGCTTCAGTTTTCTCATCTGTAAAATGGGACTACGTGAGTTTGTTGTGAGGTAGCATCCCAATCAAGACCAATCAGACCACCAAAGGTGTTGAATGAGAGTCTTTATTACTGGCCAGTAAGACTACACAGGCGTGAGAGCCAAGTGCAGTCCTTGACTGCCCTCCAGCATTTTCTTATATAGGGTAAGATACAATACAAGCTCAGGGTGAAACTGAGGTTCCCATGGCAGGTTTCCACAGCAGGGGGTGGGAAGCCCCTGTGGTTCCCATAGTATTCAGGTACGCCAAGCAAGCCAAGCATAATGAAAGTACAGAGGCAAGAATAGGCGGTTAGCAAGATGACAATAACACAATAAGTTACGATATGTTGTGATGACAATCCATTAACTATCCTGCCAATGTCCTGATTTAATTTTTTCAAGGCCAACTTCCCTGTTTTAGGGCTAGGTTTGAGTTTGAGGTCATTCTGAGTAACAAGTATGGAGTCACTCTAGCTAACAAGTTACTCTGGCTAGCAAGCTCTAACTACACATCATCACAAGTTGATACTTGGGAAGTGCTTAAAAGAAGGCCTAGTATAATCTGTGAGAGACATAGACATAGATAGAAACAGACGCAGTTTTCTTAAACTGTGGAACACTTCTTTCCCCAGGGGACCTCAAGATGCTGGCTGGGTGGGGAAGCTAGAGCTGGGCTGACCCCCAATCAGAAGCCCATGCCTGGTTTGCCAGCCCAGCTGCAGCGTGACACCCCCAGGCCCTCCACCCAGCACACTCTCCTGCATTCTCCTTAAAGAGATTCCCAGCAGTGACGCTCTCCCTTCCACGCGCAGTGGAAGGAGGAAGATCCCGGTTTCCTATTGTTTCTTCAAAATGCTTAGGGTTTACCTTCAGTCCCAGACTTTGGAAAGGGAAGGAAGTCCTAAAATCATACCCAGGCCCAGATTGTTCCAGAAGCCCCCACAGGTACGCAAGGCTGCTGAGCGCCACGAAACCTCTCTCGCTGCCCTCCTGGGTGGCCTGGGACATGGACAGGCAGGGGACACTTAGCCAGGGCTTGAGTGTGTGCCAGGAGATGGCCAGGCCAGGGGTAGGGTGGAGGGAGGTGGACATCCAAAGGCCGACTCGCTGGCTCTCCTTACACACAGGCTCCTTGGTTGGGCTTCATTCCCGGGGGCTGGGGGTGGGCAGGGTTGGCTTCCGAGTTCCTGCGCAGGCCCTCGCCCACCCCACCCCACCCTGGGCAGGCCCTTGTTTCCAACAAAGGCCTCTGGGAGCAACTCGGGTTCCCTTTGCTGCTTCCACAGCAGAGCTTGGCCCCTGCTGCCTCTGCGGGGATTCTCAGAGGGATTTTACTCTGGACCGACCCTAGGGTGTGTGCATTGTATAAATTCCAACACAAACCCTTGTGTTTTCATCCTCCTCGTTCTGTTTGGTTTCCTCTGACACATGTAATCAGCTGAAATATTAATTATAAAAAGATGGCTAGGCGCGTAGAGCTGGGGGTGATTTGGGTCTGTCTTCTTCCTCAGTGGAGGAAGAAATGGGCCTGGGGAAGGACACACTCGTCCCAGGTCCCCAGCCCCTGCAGGGCCTCCTAAGCCCCACCCTTGGTCCTTCCAGCTTTCTTTTGTCCTGTTCTGACTCAACTCACATTTCTGGTGCTGATCTCTCTGCTAGTGGCAAAGTGCCCGGGAGACCCGTGTGCTCAGGAAGCGTGTGAGCAGCAGGGAGGTCCCGAGGGAGCCTGGAGCCCTTTAGAAGGGGAGCAGGAGTGGTGGAGGACCGGAGGTGGGCTCCAGGAGGGGCAGAGGCACCTCCCTCCCCTGCTCAAATCATTCGTGGAATGGGGACCCCAGAGCCCCTGACCTGCAGAGGGAATGGGTGACCCTGAGACCCTGTCACCGCAGGGGCTGCCATCAGATTAGAAAGGGAAAGGGTGTCCTTGGGAAGCTGATACAGGAGAATCACAGGTTTGAGGCCAGCCTCAGCAACTTAGTGATACCCTCAACAACGTAGTGAGATACTGTTTCAACATAAAAAAATAAAATAGGCTAGGGTGCAGCTCAGAGGTAGAATTCCCCTCCGTTCAGTCCCCAGTACCCCCCCAAAAAAGAAAAGAAAAGAAAAAGGAAAAGAAAAGGAAAAGAAAGGGAAGGGGTGCTAGTGGCGGGGGCTGGAGCAGCAGGCAGCCAAGCAAGAGTGAGACAGCCAGGGCCAGGGAAGCAGCAGGTGTTGGTGCTGTAGGGGTGTTTGAGCAGACAGGAAGCTGTTTCCCCAGCCATAGACAGAAGGGGGTAGTAATAAGAGGAAGTCCCCGACAGTGACATATGTTCACATGTGGGCCACCGGCTGAGTGGAGACTAGAAGGTCAGGCCTGAATAGAGAGGCCTAGGTCAGGGGTCCAGCTGCAGCGTGTTCTGCTCTGAGCAGCGGCAGTGGTTCAGGTTGGGGTGCCTGCTGCCTGGAGAGGGGCAGACCAGAGCAGTCGCTACATTTGCCATCTGACCTGGGGGCGTCAGACAAGTGGAGTTGGAACTGTGCTCCTTCCCTGCCCTGTGAATTAGCTGGGAGACTTTGGGCAAACCCTTGATCTTCTGCGACCCTGCTTCATCTTCGGACAGAGTTCACGCTCATCTGGCGGGTCAGTTGAGGAACAAAAGGATCATGTCCCTGAGTACCTTGTGCAGGGAGCCGCCATCAGCCCGGTCCAGCTTGGTGGGGAGAACTGACCTATGAGGGGGGATGGGGCAGGAGCCCCTCTCATGGGCATGAGCTGGGCAGGTAGCTCACAGCAGACTGAGAGGGTCCTCCCAGCCCTGGATTCATGTATCCATGGAAACCTGTTCTTGCCGATGAGCCCTCCCATCCCAGGCTCCCTCAGGGCTGGGGTTCTGTGGCCCAGTGCCGGCACAGCTGAGGACTGGGTGGACCTGTCTCTTCCTCCTAGACCCTCAGAACCAGAACTTGTTCCCTTTCCAGAGCCCCAGGGGCGGGGGAGCAGGGAGCAGATGCGGGTTTCTGAACATGGAAGTTTCCAGATGCAGGGTAAGCCGGGAGGCTGGTCACGTCTGATGTGCAAGGAGAACAGACCCACCACCATGCTGAGGTTGTATTTAGTGAGACCATGAGGATTTGAGGACCAGATGTGAGCAGAAGCTTGTGAATTTTCAGCTTCATCTCGGAGATGCAGGGGAGGGTCGGCATAGCCCTGTGGCCCACACCTGCCGCTCTTGCACTTTCCTCCATCTGTTCAAAGCTAGCTGCGAAGAACAGAATCACTAACCAGTGGGCGCTGGCCTCCCTGAAATAGCCCTGGCCACGGGTGCGATTCTCCGTGGGCTGAGGTTGGGATGCCCGACCCTAAAGCAGAAAGGCCCTGTCCTGGACCCTGGCCGTGGACCCCTCCTGCAGGAAGAGCCTTTGAGGGCAGTGCCAGGGCTCCAGCGGGCTCCCACCTGCCATGCCTGTGTCTCTTCCCCCCTTCCCTTTCTCCCTTCATCTCTCTATCTCCATCCCCATCCCACCAAGCAGGGCTGGCCACCCTCTCACTCCCGGTAGCAAGGTCTCCAGGGAGGGGGCAGCATGTGTGTGTGTGTGTGTGTGTGTGTGTGTGTGTGTGTAGAGTTTTAGGTGTAGATGGGTCTGAGACGGGGTTTGGGGCTATAGAATTTTTCTGAATTCGGAAAGCAACCGGGTGAGAGGCTGCAGTAGGCACTGCCGGAGGGCGTGACTGCCTCCTCTCAGCATCTCTTTAGGAAATGAAGGAAGAAGAGTTCTAGTTTCAGCCCTGAAGTCACCGACTTGGGGAGGCATTTCCCCCGGGGCTGCCGCTTCTCATCTGCCCTCATCATTAGTCAAAGTCACTGCTGAGTGTCTTTCCAGGGCTTTGGTTTGGGGTGAATCGGTGCTGCCCCTCTCCAGGGGGGCTGGGTGGGGGGTCAGATGATGTCATAGAGTCAGGTGTCTTATTCTTCCTGCAGGTGTCTGTCGTCTGTCAACCAAGGCACTGAGTTGTGTCTTTCCATTGGGTAGAAGGGCTCTGCAGCTCACTTCGAAATCACTTGGGAATCCTCAGATCCAGTGCTCAGGCGTCTTCTGTCCGAAACATTTGATGATTCAGCAATCATTCCTCTTTCTTGGGTGACCAGCTGTCCAGGTCTGCCCAGGACTGAGGGGCTCGCGGATGGGAGACTTTCAAGGCTGAAGCTGGGACAGTGCTGGGCACAGCCAGGCCAGTTGGCCACCCTCTCACAGTCTCACCCAAGTCGCTTCCAGTTCAAGGCAGGCTCGTTTGGGGAAGGGGAGAACATAACATCTAGAAAGTTCCCTCACTGCCTGCGCGCCAAGAAAAGTAGTGAAGGGGGCAGGGGGTGGGAAGAGAGGGAAGCTGCCCCTGTCTGTCCTGAACAGCAGCCTTTACTTTCACTTGCAAATCACCAGGAGCCAGTCCACAGGGCAGGCCAGGGCCTTTGTGGCTGATGGGTGGCAGGGGAAGGGGGAGTTTTCAAATGCAGCAGAATTTCATGCTGAATCTTAATCTGTTTCACAAAGAGACTCATAAAATCCTAATATAGCCCTGGGGCTGTAGTGTTTATAGAAAGAGCGCCAGCCGGCGTGGCAGAAGCAGTGGCTTGGAGTGAGAGCAGAGAGTGTGCAGAGTGACCGTGCCAGGCAGGGTCTCGGATTAGAATCACCCTGCAGCTTACCAGCAGGCCAAGGCTGGACAGTTGGGCCCTCTCCACCCGGTCCCCAAACCATGGTGGCAAAGTTACGCCCGTTCTTGCCCTGGCCCAAATCCTTCTTGGGGAGGAGAAGGGAGCCAGGGCTTGGGCAAGATGCTCTGCCTCCCCGAGGACGAGAAGCTGACATGCCTTGACGGCATGTGACATGGTGACACAGTTCTCCAGCGGGTACGCATGGATGGGTTTGAGAACCGCTGAAGTTGGCTGAGAAGCAAGAGCGGCTAAGTGGTTATGGGAGGTCAGGGAGGTTCACGGGCTGGGCCCAGAGGCATCCGGGCAGGTGGAAAGGGAGGCACTCCAGGTGGGAGACAGCATGAGGCAGGACGAGCCCCGTAGCTGTGGGAGAGGAAGAGCAACAGAGGTGACATGAGCATCCCCGAGTCCTGGCATGGGGGACGAGAAGAAAAACCCAAACCCAGACCCAACCCTGTCATTGCAGAGAAGGTACAGTCCAGATGCCACCAGATGCTACCTATTCCAGAGGAGCTTGGAAACCAAAGGAGGGGCAGAGGCAGCCCCTGCCAGCGTCAGAGGCCGGCTGAGCCACGCAGCCGCAGCCTCGGTGTGAGCTCCGCCAAAGGGCGGGTCCCCAAACCTACTTCCTTTCCCGGGGGCTTCCACCGCCACCCCAGCCATCGGGGCACTGGCATGCCTCTGTGGGCCCATAATGGCTTTTTAATTTTTTCCCGTTATACGCTTTCAAGATGTAATTTCCAAATATTGGTCTATGTGGAAAAAATGAGGAAAGAATCAAGTTTTCCCTGGTCTAGGGCAAAATGTGAAACATAAAGAAAGTGTAATGAGCTTTTCATAAAGCTAAGTTTATTCAATTTAAAGGCGTATTCCTTACACGGAGATGATGCTGTTCCTATATTTTTGCTGTTCGGCTGGCTTCCTTTAACAGAATCATGGTCCCTGAATTAACTTAAAATTAAAATTGCTGGTTCCTGAAATCCTAAAAGCTGGGAACCACCACTTGGATTAGTGACAGTCTCCCTGTATAGTTTGTGACAGGGTAACCCGGATGTGGACCTATGGCCATCAGGAAGACTGAACAGGCTGGACTGTAGGAGGCCAAGACTTCAGTGGTATGCAGTGAACCTGGCAGGTCCAAACCAAGGCGAGAAGACCAGGCCCTGGCAAGGCAAAACCTACAGCCTTCCCCCCTGCCTCCGTGGCTCTGTGCCCTGGAAGATGTGTGTAGTGATAGAAGGTGGCACAGGTTGAGTGGAGGTGACACAGCACTAAAGGGCGGAGGCTACAAAAGCTTTATGGAAGCTCTTTTCTTTGAGCCTGGCCTGAAGGGGGAAGACTTTTTTTCTCCTTTGTCCCAGACATGAGTGAAATCAGAGTTGCCTAAGAAACTGACAGCCGACCCCTGACATTTTTGTGTCCCAGTCCCTGATCTTTCTCCAGCCATGTTCTTTCCCGACAGTCAAGAGTCCAAAAGTCAAGCTGATATGTCAACTTGGAGTCCATGACCCTGTAGGGAAAGAAAAATAATATTCTCTCTACCCTTCATAGTTGTTAGTTGGGATCGACTCCTGGAACAAAAGACAGATTAACAAGAGAAACAAACAGATGTTTAATATCGTGTACCTCATGTACATACATGGGAGATGCCCAGAGAGATGAGTTAAGTCTCAAAGAGGTGGATGGGAATTCAGGCTTAAATACCATTGTCCTCTGAAACAAAGGCAGAGGCTAGTGCAAGGGCAGACTATATGGAGGTACCCAGGAAAAGTACCACGAACAAGAGCAAGGTTTGCAGACTGACAAGAGCCTGTAGTGATTGGGAGTCGCCTTCTCTTCCTGCCAAACAGGAGACACCTGGCCAATGGAGATTTCCTTCATCGATGGAAATTTCCCTTACAAAAGAGGAACTTCTACTATTTTCAGAGCTTCTCCTGAGTCTGTAGCCTCTCAAAATAATCAGCTCAAAATAGTTTTTATGCCAAAAAGGCATCTTTTGGGGTGGTATGTTCTCATCTCCTATCCTAGAAAATGCTCCAGTTCCTAGAACCTTGGAAGTCCCCATCCAAATGGCTCCAAATAGTCTGGCTTCTCCAGAAAAACTGAACCAATAGCAGACAGGTATTGGTTCTGTATAATAAATTCCACATCCATACATAATTACTTATAACAAATTCCACATATATATATATGTAGAGAGAGATTCATATTACCTAAAAAGAGATTTATATACATAAAGAGATTTATTATAAAAAAGTGGCTCATGTGGTTATAGAGGCTGAGAATCCCAGGATCTACAGTTGGCGAACTGGAAGCCCAGGAGATCCCATGGTATACTTCCAATTTCATCCCAAAGACCTGAGAACCAGGAGAGCCAAAGGTGTAAGCTCCAGTTCGAGACCAAATTGGAAGGCAAAAGATGCCTAGTGTGTCCCAGGTCCAAGACAGGCAGAAGAGAGTGAATTCTCCCTTACTCAATCTTTGGTTCTATTAAGGCCTTCAATGGGTTGGACGAGCGCCACCCACACTGGGGAGGACAATTCACTTTACTCAGCCCACTGATAACCCAGAATGATATTTAACTGAATATTGGGGCACACATTAAAAGTAACCATCACAAGTCCAGACGCACTTCCAGACCTGTGCTGGCCTTCTTCCCCACTTGGGGAAGACGAGCCACATAATTGCATGAGAGAGGCCAAGGTGAGTTATCTGCAGGAGTGGGTAGAAGAGCTTGGATATGAGGGGCTGGAGGGAGAATACAGGTTGCATGATAGGTGGCCCTGGGTGAGCCGTGTATGGAAAGAAAGGGGGACAGACTGGGGCCAGCTGTTGCCACACTGCACATTCCAGGACAGAACCCAAGGAGTCCAAGGAGTCTCCATCTGAACTTGACCTCCCAGGTTGTTGTGAAGGTAGATTTGTCAGTGTCAGAGGATGGACTGTATTTCATAGCTTGTTCGCTTGATTTCTAACTTTGGAACACTTTGACATATGGTATGTTGTCTACTCTGGTACGCTTGCCTGGGCCCCGAGGGTCCTGTCTGCACATTAGAGGGCAGCGGGGGTGTTCAGAGAGGGCTGATGTTTCACCTGGGCCTTGGACGTGGCAGGATTCCGAGGTACAGTGAGGGTAGGACAGGCGGGGGGCACTGTGATTAGGAAGTGCACCTTGAAAACTGGATGGAAGCAATATGCAGTTAAATATGGCAGACCCAGCAGGCAAACATACTTCAATTCCCACCCAATCCCACCAAAAGGACGGTAAGAGATTAAAGGGCACACACTCTCAAGGATGAGGAGAACGTGACCAGGACAGGATGCTTTGGGAGCTGGATGCATGAGTGTCTAGTCTGCTCAATTCCTAGAATAAAACACCATAGACGGGGTTACTTATAAACAGTAGAAACTATCACTCATGGTTCCGGAGGCTGGAAGACCAAGATCAAGGCACCAACAGACCTGGTGTCTGGTGAGGGTCTGGGCCTCACAGATGGCGTCTTCTCTCTGCATCTTCACATGGTGACAGGGGCAAGCAGGTTTCCGCAGGCCTCTTGTCTTAGGACATTGACCCCATTCATGGGGATGAGGCCCTCATGACCTAACCACCTTCTACAGGCCCCATCTCTTAACACTATCACATTGGGCATTAGGTTCCAACATATGGAATGGTGGGGGAAGTGGGGGGGCATTTGCATTCAGACCGTAGCAATGAGGGTAAATGATTGGTTGACCAGAGAAAGCCGCCTGGAGCCCAGTGTGGGGCTGGGCAGGATGGGAATGGGAGGACCATGGGAGTCGGATACAAGTCTATCAAGGAAATAGTTGGCCTCAAGATGTCCTGCCCCCTTAGAAGAGCAGGACTCTGGTTCCCCTGAAATCCTGCAGGAGACTGAAGGTTGCTCTCTAGAAAGATGGGGCAGAGGGACTTCGGGCATGGGGACATGGGCACGGCAGGGATAGGAAGGACTCGCTGAAACGCAGACGCAGCCTCCCTGCCCCCTGCACATCCAGTTGGCTGCCCCCAACTCTCTGTCTCCAGAATGTGTGACCCTCCCAGGCCACATGAGCAGGGCAAGGCCACAGTTCAGTGCATCTGCACCCACCCCAGAATGGATGGGATGGAAAGGCATTCAAGGGAATAAGAGAACTTTCTAGAAGGAGGACTCAAATCTTCAACTCAACAGAACACTGTACCCCAGAAAGAAAAAAAAGCACATAGAGCGATCAATGTTGAAACACTGCCCTGTTTACAGGATGAAAAGGCAGAATCCTATAAACAACAAAGCCAGAGGACACCGGATAAAACACAGATCGCCCCTCAGTGCTCGGTGCCAGAGTGTGTGGGCCAAAGTCTACAGTTTGGGGGACAAGGAAATGTGGCCTGTGGTCACTGGGAAATGAAGGCCACAGACGTCTTCAGGCCCATGGGTGCTCAGGGCAGAGTTCCTCGAAGCCCTTTTCGAGGGAATACAGAAGAAGCAACTACTGAGCTCAGAAGTAAGGCACCACGCTAAGGAGGCCGGGTGATGCACACAGAGTCCATTCCATTCCGGCATCAAGACTCGACAAATCACAGAATTCTGTTACGGACCACAGTGGGGGTGTTGTAAACCTGACCCATGTCAACAGTGGCGCCAGCCACATCTGAAGGGGAGGAGAGGGCTGGCTGGCGTTTCACCGGTCTTCCATAGCAGGAAGACCAACCTGAAACATGCAGCTATGTCCAAATAGAACAACCCAACTTCTTATTATTTTTATACTCCCCTCACCCGCTATAGCTCTGAAGGGATCTTTTAGTTCTTTTTATTTTGCTCGAATTTCTTTTTAATGAGCATGGTGTTTTTTTTTTAAACAACTAGAAAAGTCATTATCCTTAAAACATTTCTTTTGAGTTTTCTCCTTTCCATCTGGTTTGCTTCATTAAAGAGAGAGATTGAGAGACACAGGGAGAGGGAGGAATTTCCGGGCCTCTGAGAGGCCTCTCTCCTAATCCAGCATCCCCAGGGCAAGGCAGCCGAGGGCTGCAGTCCACAGTCCAGAGCCTGGGAGGGGTGGGGGCCTCCCCGCTTTCTGCTGAGGGGGCTCAGCATGCACCCAGCTCATAGAGGAAGGGTTGATGGCAGGCAGGGCCCTGTGCTGGGAGCTGGGACTGTGGGCTTGGCTTCATCTGTCCCATCCTCTGGTTGGTACTCAGCCCGCATAGGAGGAAGGGGCTCCTCTGCCCTCCTCAGAGCCCATGTGGCTCACACAGAACCCTGGGGCACAACCAAAGGAGATGCTCAACCAAAGCCCTTCTGGGGGAAATTGCGGGGGCCAGCTGTCCCTCCCCGTCTCCAATTCCCACTTCAGAGAGACAGGCATGTGGTCTGGGGGCCAGACTGTCCCAGATCATCACCCCTACCAGCTACCCTCTCTTTCTCCAGTCTCAACTTGTGTACTCCTTAAGCTGGGGTTTGAGCCAAAAAAAAAAAAAAAAGGCTGAGCATGGAGGGGGGAGTGTGGGAAGGCACCATCATTCATTCATTCATTCATTCCTGCAATGAGCAGCCTTTGTGTGCAGGCTGGTTCAGTCTGACACTCTAAGGCCTGGTGGCCTCTCTGCTTGTTGTGAGGAGACCAGCAGGAAACCTCAGGTAAGACTCCGGGTTGGGGGGAGCGGGGTACACTGAGCCTCACCTGCA
>PVJS01052192.1:0-13700 GCA_004027185.1 Glis glis
TCTTTCTTACCCTTCCCCTTCCCTTGTACCCCTTCCCTTGCACCACTGAGGGTTCTCCGTTGTCATTGGTGTCCCTTTTGTGTCCCCACTACTCCCTAAGTTGGGCATATTAATGAAAACATATGTCCCTTCTTTTTTTGTGATTGGCTAATCTCACTTAACATAATGTTATCCAGATCTTTCCATTTTCTTGCAAATGCTGTTATTTTGTTCTTCTTTATTGCTGAGTAGAATTCCATTGTGTGTATTTCCCATAATTTTGTAATCCATTCATCTGTTGATGGACATCTACAGATGTTGGTTCCATAATTTGGCCACCTGTTAAGAATTTTCAATATTTAAATATGTTTGACTTCACAGTAGCATCTTAATATGTGTATAATAACTTGCTGAATGGGATATATTATAATTGACAAACCCTCCCCTCATCAGTGGATTATCTGGTTGTTGAGAGTTTTTGTTATGATAAGTAGTCCTGCTGTGAATGTATAGTCTCTTTTTTATTTCAAGGAGTGTTCACTAAATAATGAATTACAGTATTTGTTGTTGCTGAGAAGTTTAGATGTGAATAAGCTACCTGGCTTTATGGAAGTAACAATGCATAGATAATAATATGACTATCTAATGGTACCATTAGATACAACACAGGGAAAACTTAACCATCAGTGAAGGACATTTGAGAACAAGAAATAACACCTGCATCGAGTCCTGAAGATACAAAAGGGTTTACTAGGAAACCATGTGGAAAGGATCCCATTCAGAAGAAATTAAGTAAGATTTATGCAAAGACTCAAAGTTTATGAAAGGCATAGACAGAGATAAAATCTGAAGGAGCAGTTATTTGGTATTAAGATAGCTTACTATGTTAAACGTAGAGTGGTGAAAAATTAATTTGGAAAGAGAGGAATTAATTTATATTTCTATAATTTTATAGTAATTCTATAATAAAATATAAGTGGTAATATTATAGTATCCAAAGGAAAGAAAATTTTTATAGGTCTGGATATATATCGGCAAGTACTTTGCAAAAGAGTATGTACCAACTTACAATTTAGCAGCTATATACAAAGGCATGAAATTCATCAGTTCATTACCTGTGTTAAGTAGGTACTTAAATGACTAAAGATTTGGTTAACTTCATTTGGTTAACATTTTAATTTGTAAATATGTTATACATGCTAAAAGTATATGATAGGTGGAATCAAATAATAATATTTTAGGACATATGTATCCAACATCAGGCTTAATAACTAAAAGTTTTCCAGTGACTTAAAATTCCTCTGTCTCCTCTTTACCATTCCCTCACATGGATAATCACTTCTTTAAATGTTGTCTTTCCATATATATGTAAACATTTTCATGTATATTAGAATTCAATACAAACATTTTTCATATACCCTAATAATACTTGGGAGGATTATGTCCATTTTGAACTGCACATACATAGAATCATACCATTAACCATCTGTTTTTATTTAACATTTTATTCTTGAGATCTGTGCCATACTAATATGCTACAGTTCACTGATTTTCAGTGCTTTACAGTGCAGTCTTTTATAACTTAAATGCATACAACAATTTATTTATTCATTTATGCATTAATCTATCCTGTCTACCTGCTGTTGATGAATTTTTACTTCAGCATTCCTGTTAGGAGTATTTTTGTACATGAATCCTTCTGGAAAATTTCTGTAGGATGTATATCTACTAACAAAAGATCAGGCATAGATACATACATCTCTAGCTTTACAAGATGATGCCAACTTTTCCCCAAGGTAGCAAACAATTTACACTCCCAGTAGAGCATATAAATTTTCATTGTTTCATTGGCCCATATCTTCATCAACAATTTAAAATTTTGGTTACCCTGGTACACATGGAATGGTATTTCATTGTGATTTTATTTTAGATTTCCTTGTTTTTAATGGTATGAAACAATTGCATTGTTTCTGAAGTGTTTGTGTTTATTTTCCCTCTCATAACCTAGTCATAACTTTAGTCATGTTTTTCTATTTGGTTGTTTATCTTTTGGTTATTGACTTATAGGAGTTGTGTAAAGATACATTTTTAAATATTACCAGTGTGTTAGCTATTTCAAATGCCTTCTTCCAGTTTGTTGCTTATATTTTTTCCTTTATTAACTTATAATGGTTTTCATGAACATTTAAAAAATCTTTATGTGCTAATGTTATGTAAGAGAGGAGAGCCTTTTAGAGAGTTGACACAACACTAAGAAATCAAAATAGACATATAAGCCGGGCGTGGTGGCGCACGCTTGTAATCCCAGTACTTGGGAGGCTGAGACCGGAGGATCTGGGTTCACGGCCAGCCTCAGCTACTTAGTGATGCCTTCCACAACTTAGTGAGACTTGGTTTCAAAATAAAGATAGGGCTGGGGTGTAGCTTGGAGGGAGAATGCCCCTGTTTTCAATCCCAGTACCGCAAAAAAAAAAAATAGACATATAAAGGGAGAGAAAGAACAACAGTAGATCACTTTGTTTGAACCCTGAGCCAAAACTGGCCTAAATGTTCTGGTATGTCCAGATTCTAGCAGATTACATTGTTTGTTAGAAACATAGAAGTTAGGTTTTCTCTTTATTGCAACTTGTATTATTTTAACGAACAGTTATGTCATGTGTTGTCTAGGATTTTATTTATACCTGAATGTCACCAAATTCAAATTAATATACAGTTACTAAATAAAAACTCAAACTAACGTTCGTCTCACTTAAAAAACCTGAATTTTTTTTTTCTGGACAATCCCCCAGGATTGTTTGTTACTTTTCCAAGCATATCTTGAGAGGAAAAAGTACATTATTTCTTCTTTCCACACTGAAGGACATTCCTCTCAAGATGGATTGGTAACAAATATTAGATGACTGGCTTTTGGGGCCTAATTTTAAGGAGAATGATTTAAAATCCTAAGAAAAAGACATTGGCAGTCTCTTCCCTTAGACCATGGCTCTCACTCCCTCTTACCTTGTCAAAGACTTTATTCCTTCCCTTATTCTTCCCTCCTGCTCCAGCACTCCCTGCTCTGTTTTTTTTTCTTATTTCTATAAACAAATATGCTTTATTTTTCTCCCTCCTTTTCTCCCTCTGTTCTTTCCTTATTTCCTCCCTTCCTTCTGTTGGGAATTGAACCTGGGGTCTCAGCCATGCTAGGAAAGTACCCTACCTCTGAGCTACATCCCCAGTCCAAGAAACATCCTTTAGTATCTCTCATTAATAAAAACCAAACCAAAACAAAACCCACAAATATAGTTCCTTTTCTACTCCTGTCCCCATAGCTACATTTCCATTTCTCTGCTTCTCTTTAGAGATACACTTTTCAAAATAGCTTCCTGCCCCCAGTGTTTCCTCCTGCTCACCTGTCCACCCTGCCCCCCTGTGTAGTTTTACTCCATCACTCTACTGAAATTGTTCTTGTCAGTGGATGTTTTTCTGTCCTTTTTTTACCAATCTCTGCAGTTTCTCCTTAATGAAGGATGTTCCTTTCTTATCCTATTTGACAACATACCCTTCTCCTGGCTTCCAATTGACTATTTTCATTCCTCTACTTCATTTATTTCTCCTTTTCTACTATTTGCCTAAACTAGGGACTGGCTTCATAAAACAATACAGGGCTGGTAGCTTATCTTCATTTTTCCCCTAAAATGATTCATTCATCTCCATGGTTTTGATCAACAGCTGTATAATCAAAACAAAAAAATTCCTATTTCCAGTCGAGGTATCTCCACTAGACAAAAGTACATACTTCAATCCTGCCTATTGTATGTTTGGATTTGGGTGCATCAAAAACATGACAAATTTAACATGAGCAAAACTTATTTTAATATTTCCAAAAATTCTTTCTCTGTTATTCTTATCTTTTTGTTTATTTATTTATTTTTGGTACTGGGGATTGAACCCAGGAGAATTCTAACTCCTAGCTACACCCCCAGCCCTATTTTATTTTTATTTTGAAACATTGTCTTGCTAAGTTGCTGAGAGTCTCACTACTTGCTGAGGCTGTCCTTGAACCTGCAATCCTCCTGTCTCAGCCTCCCAAGTACTGGGATTACGAGCATGCGCCACCATGTCTGGATGTTCTTATCTTTTTAAAGGTTGCCATTGCTACTCAATTGGTCAAATAAAAAACCTGAAATGCATCCTTAAATATTTTTCTTTACCATTCCCACAAAATCTAATTTATCAGAAATTCATATTTCTGATATGAATTTATGTAGAAACACAATATGACTTAACCCACCTTTACTTTTTAATAATCACTTCTATGACCATATTTTCAGAAATAATCATATCTCATCAAAACTATTCCTATAGTTTCCTGAGAGGCCTTTCTTACTTTCTCCACTATAATATTGTTTCTTCAAAACAATCAAGTTGATAGGCTTTCCAACTTACACATAGTCATGTCACTTCCCAGCTCAAAAGCTCTCAGTGGCTTCCTGCTTATTTTAGAAGAAAAAACGAATCTCCCTTCTTTGGGCTTGCCATTCTTGCATGATCTTGCTCTAGTTTCTCTCTCTCTCTTCTGACTAAGGCTTTGCATTTTCTATATGCTTTGTCTGTCTCCTGGTGCCACTACCCCATACTTCCAGGTTGGTATATGGCTGGTCCCTTTTCCATCCACCAGGCATCATCTGAACCCACAGCAACCTAATCTCAGGTACTTTACCTCAATATGTACTTTTTCTATCACTCTGCATTCTCATTTTATTTATTTTTTATTTTTATTATTTTTGCCCGGTACTGGGGATTGAACCCAGGGGCGTTCTACCTCCAAGCTAGACCTGGGTCTTCACGAAGTTGCGGAGGGCCTCACTAAGTAGCTGAGGCTGGCCGTGAACCCGGATCCTTCGGTCTCCGCCTCCCAAGTACTGGGATTACAAGCGTGCGCCACCATGTCCGGCTTGCATTCTCATTTTAATTGTAGCACTTTCCACATGCTTGGAATTATTTATATGTTTGCCTATTTGTTTTCTATTTTCTAACACATGGTAGATACACTATAAATATTTGTTGAAAGAATAAATGGTGATGATTTGCAAGGACTAAAAGAAAAAAGAAGATCTATGGTAGTTATGAGACTCACACTGTCAGAAATTGCTTCCCAAAGCTGTGGCTTCTTTTCACTGGAACTGTACACTCAATTGATAGATAATAACCTGCCAGGGATGGTGTAAAGTCCCCTCTTCTATTTTGTAGGAGGTTGGATTAGTTTGCTGATAAGGTTAAAGTTGGAATGAACTAACATGCATAGCAGAGAACTTTTAATGGCATTACAAAATAACATAGATCAACCAGCAAATCAACAGGAAAAGGGAACAATTAAAGAATTATTGGACAATGATTTTTATACCTGTTGTGAACCTGAAGAATCCCATGCAGCTCTCTGTAAACCAGCTGGTATTAGTATACTGATATTCACAAGCCAGGGACAACCAACTGGTGTTCTTCGCTCAAAATATCAACTGTGTCAGCCGGGCATGGTGGTGCACGCTTATAATCCCAGTACTTTGGGAGGCGGAGACCGGAGGATCCGGGTTCGCGGCCAGCCTCAGCTCTCTCTCTCTCTCTCCCCGTCTCTCTCTCTCTCTCTCTACCTAGTGAGGCCCTCCACAACTTCGTGAGACCCGGTTTCAAAATAAAGTATAAAAAAATAGGGCCGGGGGTGTAGCGCGGAGGTAGAATGCCCCTGGGTTCAATCCCCGGTACCACAAAAAAAAAAAAACATATATATATATATATCAACTGTGTCCAGAGAAATAAAAGAGTGTCTTTCCTAAAACTTTCCTATTCCCTCAACATTTTGCTAACGTACTCATGTACATTCTGATTCATTCTGGCTGCCATTTTCTTAACATCTTGCTCTTAGTTAAGCCATTTACATTTGTGTATAGCTTTTTAAATCTTTTTATTTATTCCAGTTCCTCAAACAAGAAAGTGAAGTTTAAAATGATAAACCATGATGATCTGATGAGATAAAATTAAAGTGTTTATGAATTCTTGAGGTTATTTTAGGCTTATGTCTAGAGTAAGTCTTTAGTTTCAAGCTAAAGAATGTCAGAAGGTATGAAAAATGTTCCGTGAATTACTGAATCTGAATTAACCTTTTTATAAATTACAGCACTTCTCACCTGAACAAACTGTTTAATTGGCCAGGAACCCATGAAACCAGTCACATCTCTGTGAGTAAACACGTACTTGACAGAAATCGTGAGACACATTACAAAGAAACAAACTAAGGGCACTGTGAGCAATATGGCCTTGATGTAAAACAAGTAAAAGGCCCTCGGTTGAGGCAAATTCAGCACATTCAATACCTGAGAGTTATAAATGCTGGGAGTTGCTCATCGTACCAGGAACTCCAAGTTCCTGACCTAAGTTATGTCTTTTCTTCTGCTTCCTTAAGCCCACCATTAGATTTTGAATTACTTAAGGACTGTGCTTCATACATATTTCCATCACAGGTGTATAGCAAAGGCAATTTTTAGAATTAATGACAGAAAAGATTATTTGTCTAAATCTTAATTTTTAATTAAACGATGAAATGTTTTTTCACGTTCATTGGCTTGAATAAGAATGGTTGTTATTTGCATTTTTTTGTGGTTTTGGATTTTGTGCTCTTGGGAAGAAGCTGTGTGAAATCCTATAAAGAAACGAGAATATATTTGGTAGACACCTTTCTTGCCCTAATTGCATTTTTGTTTATATTGTACGTATTCTCATCTTCTATTTGTTTTTCCTGGAATCGATGATAAAAATACAGCATACATTTTTTAACATTGTTCTGTTTTCATCAATAATTGTATAACCAAGGGAAAGAGCATATCTCAAGAAATTCTTGATAAAAAAAAAGCTTTAAAGCAGATTTTAAACACACAACTAATTAGTAAGAGTTAGAAGAGATTTCACTTATTAACTTCACAGACCATGTTGGAGATCCGGATATGAAAATAGAACCAAGACATTACAAGTTTTTATATACTCCCTAAGCATGTATAAATATTAGATGGTAAGAAGAAACAAACTGCCATGGTAAAGCTGTTTCTAAGATCTACCTCAGGAAGTAAAAGAACAATAAGGCAATTCTTAAGCATGTTAAGAAGGCAAATTCTCACTGAAAAGTTAAGCGGCCATTTAAAGACTGCATCTGACCCACTTGTGTTATTTTTATTTATTTATTTTACTTTTTCTATAATGAGACAATATTTCCTCTGTCCATGCTTATCACTGGAATGAAAGACGATTAGAAGGCTTCTAAACTTAAGGAGCGAGTTGGGTGAAATTTGTTATTTAGGTCAGGCAGATAGAATCAGATTTAAATTATTGAGTAATAGATAAGAGCTGAAATTTACTGGGAGGCATTGCAAATTACAGCCAGGTGTTTCTACTCTAAAAGTTATTCTAGATTTTATCTTAAATGTGATATGCAAATATTGGTAGGGATTTATTATTATTACTATTATCATAAAAGAGATATAGGTGTGGACTAATTTATGTAACTATGATACATGCAATTCAATGACCCTACAGGTATTCTGCTCATTGGGAGCTTAATTGCCCCACACCAGCATTAACACATACTGTCTCTCTTTACCCAGAGGCTGTAGGTGAAACAATTTGCACAGTTCTGCAAATGACATAGATTTCTGGAGAATTATTTTATTCAAAAAAATCTACCATTGTAAATAATGCTTTGACTAAAGAATTAGTGTTGTATTTTTATTATTTAAAAAGATGGTTTAATTATCGCAGTTGAAAGAATGTTATTTATAACAGAAGACAAGTGGTAGCCTATAAGGAGGAGAGGGTAATGCCTTCATAAAAACTACTGTTTACTCTGAGTTAACGCTGCACTTTCTGTGCATCTGCCACAGCACACAAGTTCTATCTTGGACACATTAAAAATGTGTTTTGGCCTCATGCTTTTAGGGATTCTGATTCAGTAGTTTCTGGTGTAATTCAGAAATATACAAATATTTGATGAGTTTCAGATTTTGGTTCTTGGAAAAAAATACATATTGAGAAGGATGAGGTAAAATACCCTTCTACCAGCAAAGACCTGGAAAAATGCCTTCAGATAGCTTTTCTCTATTGAATATTTTCCCTCTTCCTATGATTACACTATTTCTACTTTTCCTAGTGGGCCCTGGGATGAGGGTACATTCATTTTCATACTCCCTATGAAACCTCTGCATAGCACACTGGGCAGAGTAGATGGTCCTTCCCACCGCTCACGACCCACCCATTATAATCAAACTGCCTTAGCACACTGAACTACGCTTATTTAATTACACATCTTTCCCAAGTAGTTGCTCAGCTCTTTGAGGGCAGGGACTAGGACGTTTTTTTTTTACTGCTTTTCTTTTCTTAATCCCTCGTGCGAAGGATAATAATTTATGTATAGGAAATACTCAATAAATATTTAAATAAATGAATATATTAAAGGGACGGGATAAAAACAACAAAGTAACCAAGGCTATTTCTTTATAAGCATGGCTGTGGCTTAGAAGGAATTTGGAACACGTGGAAAATATCATTTCGTAGGATTTGTGCTCTTTCTTTGTGGATGCCCTACTTTGTGATCATTTTGCATCCTCTGCATAATTTTTAAGAACATAAGTTCTTGGCAGATATCCGGGTTTGTGACTAAAGTAACAAGTGTCTGAGAGTCCAGAGTCATTAGTATCCATTGTGCAAATCTATATGTAGTATCATAAAATCGAATGAAATCCCAAATTACTGATCATCTTAAGAAATAGCTGAATTTTAAATACTGAAAGTAAAGCATCCTGCTAAGTGCTTTAATTATTTTTCCCTCAGAACTGATGATTTTATTATATCTGCCACTATTAAGAAAAATGAATTCTTTGGGGGGACTAAAATCTGAAAAAGGCTGCACATTTTAAGTGCTTTCTCTTTGGGCGAAGATTTATTTTATTTTAATGTGGGACCACTTAGTGAGTGAGAAGGTTGTAAAAGACTTTTGTGTGCACATTAAAATTTTACAAGCTCTATGTTCTTAATATTTTACAATGTATATTATACATTTTCTCAAAAAGCAGAGGATCCCATAGAATGGAAATAGTTATACTCAAAATAGCCATTTGTGTGTACCTACTATGTGGAACATATTCAAACACCTGCTTTATGTGTCTAAATGGGAAACTTGGATCAGTTTATTGGGATATAATCGCTTCTTGGTGGGTGTTTTTTATGTTGAGAATGACATTTATGAGTTTGACTAGACCTTCTAAATGATACCTGCTTGAGTTCTTTAAGAGGATACACTTGTGTACACATATTATGATTTTTAATGAAATCCTGATCATGAGAACATGGTTGATTAGTTGATTAAACATATAATATGACAATGGAAAATAACTTTTGAAATTGGAACTGCTTTGACAAATTTGGGAAAGTGACCATCACAATTTGCTGTCTAAGCTTTTCTTTTGTTTTTCTGAAGTCATGTGCCACTCTGTTTTCATGTCCACTAATTAATGTGCTGCCCACCTAATGTCAACATGGTTTATGGAAAACTTCTTTGAGGAAACTCTCTTGCCGTGAAATACATAGTAGGTTTTAAATTTATTCAGGTTTTGAATATAATAATCCAATAGATGATTATGCTATTTCTATTTTTCTCAGTCAGTCTATGGTCTATTATCTTTTTGCAGTAATTTCTCTTGTGTTCAGAATGCATTTGTTTTTTTCTTATATCATTTGAATTAATAAAATTCTAAGATGTGGCCTCTCTCAAAATTTCACCTACATATTTCCCCTGTTTGAAGAGAAAAGTTTGCCCTTCAAAATTTTCTTTTTCCTTACTATCCAAAATAAGTAACTATTGTCAAGAGCTATTAAAAATTGAAAAGATTTTTAATGAAATATTTTATTTGTGAAAAAGTAAATTAAAATGGTGTGTGTTGAATTATATGCAGTTATCAAAACATATTCTAATAGAATATTAAATTCTGACACCAACTATCTTCTGTAGAAAGTTTATATTTTGGAGTAAAAGTTTAGGTTCACACACTGTTTTTGTAATGGTACTTGGATGACTTAATCTAGTCTACTTCTTTGAGTTTCAATTCCCCGATTTTAATGTTTATAATATAAAATGATAGCCACCTTAAAGAGTTAGAATTTTAAGCACCTATTCCAGTATCTGGCACAAATTAGCAACCCTGGATATGTTAGTTTGCATCCCCACTGGTCATAAAGTGAGAGTCTTCTTAACACTTGCATTGGAAAAGAACCACAAAGCCAACATTTAATCAAATATAAACAAAATACTCTTGTTATTCAACACTTCCACAAGTGTGAATAACCCACAAAATAGAGCCACTAAGGAATCTGCCACACAAGAGATGCATTTCCTATAGGATATTGTCATCATAAACATCTACAGAGCTCCTCCACTTTTTTTTTTTTGAGGTTCCGGGGATTGAACCCAGGGGTGTTCTACCTCCGAGCTATACCCCTGGCCCTATTTTTTATACTTTATGTTTGAAACCAGGTCTCACGAAGTTGCGGAGGGCCTCACTAACTAGCTGAGGCTGGCTGCGAACCCGGATCCTCCGGTCTCCGCCTCCCAAGTACTAGGATTACAAGCGTGCGCCACCACGCCCGGCTCAAGCTCCTCCACTTAAAGTTGTTGATTTTTGTTTGTTTTTACTGCACCAGTAAAACTGAATGGTGTGCATGATGGCTGATTTAGGTTGTCAACTGTACTAAGAAATACCTAGAGAACTGGTAAAACATTATCTGGGGGTATGTCCGTGAGAGCATTTCCAGAGGAGATTGGCATGTGAGTCTGAATGGAGTAAGTGAGGAAGAACCGCCCTGAATGTAAGTGAGCACCATCCAATAAGCTGGGACCTGACAAAACAGAATCAGGAAGGGCAATCAGTCTGTCTGTCTCCTGGAGCTGCTCTCATTCTTATCCTCCTATCGCTGGACATCAGAATTCCAGGCTGTCCAGCCATTGGATAACAGGACTTACATTAGTGACACTCTGGGTTCTCGGGCCTTTGGTTTCACTCTTACATCATCAGCTTCTCGGATTCTAAGGCTTCAGATTTAACCTGAGCTATGCTATGAGCATCCCCGGTGTCCAGCCTGCTCCTGGCCTGTTGTGGGACTTCTTTCCCTCTCTAGTCACATGAGTCAATCCCTCTAATAAATCCTTTCATACATCTTTCTATATATCCTACTGATTCTGTATCTCTTGAGAAGTCTGACTAATATAAATACATTCTGGATTTTAAAGACTTTGTACAGAACAAAGATGCAAACTATCTCATGAATAATTTGGTATACAGATTACAAGTTGAAATGATAGCATTTAGGATCAATTGGGTTCGTTATCATGAGAGTGGATTTGTTATAAAAGTGAGTTCAGTCCAGTAGCCTCTCTCTGTCTTGCATACGCTTTCAATCTTTCCACCATGTAGAACCCAGCAAGAAGGTCCTCACAAGATGCAGTTCCTTGATCTTGGACTACCCATCCTCTAAACCTACGTACCAAATAAACGTCTATTGTTTATAATTTCCCCAAACAGAATATTCAGTAATATTCTGTTATGTCAGCAGAAAATAAATTAAGACAATATGGAAGGAATACCTTAATTAGAATTATAGAATTCAGCTGAATTTTTTCAAGAAATATATACATGTGTTTTCAATGTGTGTGCATATTTATACACACATACTTAAAATATGTATGTATACACACATAAACACATATATTTTAAAGAGACTTTGTTTTTTGAGAATATTTGGGAAAGTAATTAGGGAAATCTATAATATTTAGCAATATTGTATAGCTAATATATTTATCCATTCATCATTTTCTAAATTTTTGTGGTACTGGGCATTGAACCCAGGGGCATTCTACCTCTGAGCTACATCCCCAGCCCTTTTATTTTTTATTTTGAAACAGTCTCACTAGGTTGCTGACAGTCTTACTGAGTTGCTGAGGGTGGCTTCAACCCTATGGTCCTCCTGTCTCAGCCCCCAAGTATTGGGATTACAGGAGTGTGCCACCATGTCCAGCTCATTCATCAACTTTTTGACATAGATTCTCTGTTGTGATAAAAATTTCAAGTATTTTGGTCCTCATACAAAATATCTATATGTTATAGGATCCCTGGGCAAGAAATCATCCAGGAAACATACAGAGAATATATGAAACACAGGGACCTTTGGGAAGCAACCTGTGAAATTGACTTGTAGGGATTCCTCCATTGTCCAGAGCATATATGGTGGTACGGGTAGAGAGTAATAGTGAAGATGAGTTCTCAGCCAAAAATGGCAAATGTGCAGTTATTCAATTTCATAATTAATTATATTGTTCAATTCTAGAAACTTTAGTTACTGACTTTTTGATCATTTTTCTTCCTTTATCTCTTTGAACATTGAAATAATACCCAATTTAAATTTTGTTTCAGATTTTTAATTTTTAATTTATGTTTTATCTTGAGGAAATAAGTCTCTACAGTGAAGAGTCAGTATTTTGAGTAAGCAAAAGTTTTTTTTTTTTTTTTTTTGCGGTACCGGGGATTGAACCCAGGGGCGTTCTATCTCCATGCTACACCCCCGGCCCTATTTTTTTATACTTTATTTTGAAACCGGGTCTCACAAAGTTGACAAGCAAAAGTTTTGAAAGCTGCTATGAATTGAATTATGTCTCCCTCACATCCTTATGTTGAAGGCTTAGCCCCAGTGTGACTGTATTTGGATTAGGGCCTGTGGGAAGTAATTCAGGCTAACTTGTTTCATAAGACTAGGACCCTAATTCGATATAACCAGTGTTTTAAGAAGGGGAAAAGACACCAGAGATTGATCTTTATCACTCGGTGTGCACAGAAGAAATGCTAGGTGAGGACATAGAGAGAAAGCAGCTGTCTATGAGACAGAAAGACAAGTTATACCAGAAACCACCCTGATCTTTGACTTCCAGCCTCCCAAACCATAGGAACATAAATTTATATTGTTTAACCCACCCAGTCTGTGTATCTTGTTATGGTTGCCCAAACTGATACAAATACTAAAGATTACAATTTACAAATGATCTGAAATAAACCTTAACATAATTATCATTTTAATATTTAGTATCATTTTAATATTCTCTTTAAAAGAGAAGAAAAACCAAAAGTAGTGATGAGTTAGAAATTCCAAAATTAAAATTATAGTCAATAAGTTATATAAGTGCACATTAATCTTCAGAGTAAACATAGATTTCTGATGACAGGATAGAAACCATTGCAAACCTGATTCCCACCTGGCAGTCTCAATATAGGCATAAAAATTCTAAGCAGTATATAGCAAAAATATGGTTTACATTTTTTGGAGAAAAAATCAGATTAAAGAATGGGAATCACTCATTGGCAGAAATAAAGAGATTTAAAAGTCATGTTCTTATTTTACATCTGATGTCAACCTGACACTATGGTATATAAAAAAAAATCTGCTATACCCTTCTGCTAATCTGTATCATGTGTCTGGAGGGTGGGATAGTGGACCAGAATGCCAGATATGTTCAAATATTGAATTAACAGCTTTGTACTAAAGCATAGAGTCTTAAGGGTTGGATTATGGAAGTAGAACTATTATAAATGGTACCAAAGGGAGGGGGAGGAGAGGAGAGGAGAGGAGAGAGAGAGAGAGAGAGAGAGAAAAGGAGG
>PVJS01052193.1:0-13700 GCA_004027185.1 Glis glis
GCGCACGCTTGTAATCCCAGTACTTTGGGAGGCGGAGACCGGAGGATCCGGGTTCGTGGCCAGCCTCAGCTCTCGCTCTCTCTCTCCCTGTCTCTCTCTCTCTCTCTCTCTCTCTCTCTCTCTGTCTCCTTAGTGAGGCCCTCTGCAACTTCGTGAGACCCGGTTTCAAAAATAAAGTATAAAAAATAGGGCCGGGGGCGTAGCGCGGAGGTAGAACGCCCCTGCGTTCAACCCCTGGTACCGCAAAAAAAAAAAAAAAAAAAAAGAATACAAGTTAGAGTGTAATGTAAATTGAACTTCCCCTACAATGACATCATGTCTTCCTACAAAGGAATGAATGGTTTTAGTAATTTGATCCCCTTTTAATGAATATTTTTTGTGAAAAAAATATCCACAGCATTGGTAGGTTAGCATTAGCAGTTATATATAAAACAATCAAACAATACTGAACAAAATTGAAAGTCTGACAAATCTTTGCAGAAGGTAAACAGTGTGCCTCACCTTTTGCAAGTGGAGTGAGAAGCACCATGTGTCGCCAGAGCATACAGATGTGCGGCCCACTCCAGACACAGGAATGGTTTTGCTTCTGTTGTTCTTTGTGATCTCTCTGAGGATCTGATTAGAGCTCAGAATTCTGCTCCCAGAGCATAAGCATTCTCTGTGTTGGCGGAGAGCTCATGCAACGTCCCGGATGAGGCAGTGCTGTGCTCAGACCTTGCTCCATATTAAGATACTCCTTTGTACAGCTCAGGCTGTGAGCTACTGACCTTGCAGAGTTGCATTTCTGTCTAGAATTGTGCTTGGCTGGAAGGGGCAGCCTGAATCCAATGTCTGCCCTGTTTTCCGACTTCTTACCTCAACTGGGAACAATTCTGTAGCTCCTCATAGCTCCAGAGCCTACCTAGGATCACCTGGGGCTTCTCTGGGGATGGCTTTTCTTCCAGTGCATAAGCATATCCATCCAACCAAATAGGAAAAGAATTGCTAAAAGGTGTCAGCTTGTGTTATTATGAAGGCTGGAAAGACCGAAGACCTGCTGGAGACCCAGGAGATCAAGCCTTGAACTTAAACTTGTTTTAATTTAAGTCCAAAGTCAGGAAAAATAAGATCCTGCTTGAAGGCGGCTAAGCAGTGGTTTCCCCTTACGCAGTAGAGGGTGAACTCTGTTCTATTTGTGTCTTCAACTGATTGAATGAAGCCCACCCACATTAAGAATGGCCATCTCTTTACTCAGTCTATCTATACAAAAGTAAAACTCATCACAAAACACTCTCACAGAAACACCAAGAATGATATTTGACCAAATATCTCGGTACCCTGTGGCCTGGTTAAGTTGGCACAAAATTTAGCCATCACAATCAATTTTTCTGCAGGAGACCAGCCCACTGAAAACAAATTAAGCATACTACAGGCTCCAAAGAGTGAGAGCATTACTTTGCACTCCATGCTCATAATGGTCTACAACTCAATTGTAGCTGTGTATTCTAGAAAACATGTTCCCTAGTTTCTATCCCAATTGTCCAACATATTTTATTATTTTCACCTCTCAAAAGAAGTGAACTGAAGTTTTAAATTCACATTTAAATATCAAGTAGTGATAAATTGCTGATTCATATTTTAAAAAAGAACCAGTACGTAATATATTAAGAGGTCTGTTTTATTTCTGGTGATATCTAATTACAAATAATATGTATGTTTTATTCAGTGTTCCCAAAAAAATACAGAATGCCCAGTTAAATGTGAATTTTAGAAGAGTGACACATTTATTTTTTGTGTGAGTTGGCCCTGTGCAATATTTGGAACACATTTATACAAAATATATATATATATATTTTTTGGGTACCCGAAATTCAGATTTACCAGGATGTCCTATATTTTTATTTGCTAAATCTAGAAACATTATTTTATTTTAGAATACTATTTTAAAGTATTGTTTCAAGTAATATTTTTATGTCAGTTGGGTAAGAGAGAAGAGAATGAATTTTAAAGAAACTACTCAGGAAATTAGTACTCAGTTACTAATTAAAACAGTATAAAGAAATTGATTCAAACATGGCAACTGTATTGAGTAACCTAAAGAGATAAATGGACATACATATTTCTAAAAAGAACACTGAGAAGATAATTTTTAAGATACTCTGAGCTATATTTAAATAATATTTTAGGTAAAAATTATAAAATAACATAAATATTATAAAGTTTCAGACATTTTATAGTCCAAATAAACTTAAAAGATTATAGAGTGACCTAGGGATATAGGCCAATGTTAGCATGTTTAGCATGCACAAGGCCCTGGGTTTTATCCCCTGCATCACACAAAAAAAGCAAGATTATAGATAACACCCCATTAAGCAAAGGCTCAGAAAGATTAAGACAACAAAATAAAAATGGCACCCTTAAGATAACACATATTAAAAACAGACAATCTCATTAACATCCACCGTGGCACTGAAATTAAGTTGGTAATCCTATACGTGTGAAGTCAATTCTATACTTGTCTTGACCAACCTTCATTTATTTTAGTAAATCCATATGCTTATTTTATTTTCTCTCACTACCAGTAATGCACAAATGTAAGATTTCACTCTATCAGTATTCTGCTTACATATTCTAAGCATCCACATTTTTGGTCTATGACCATTGATTCCTTTCTGAAGCTTTTATCTGCCCTCTCCCTCAGTGACATTCATCTTTTCCCGCCCTGGGTGACCTTTGACACAAATTTGGAAGGAAAATCTCTAGAATAAGCCCCTAAGGAATCATTCATCCTTAATGCATCTAATTACTACGGAAAAATGTGAGCTATACTGTTCAGAAATTAAAATGAAAACCGACCTATGAAATGATTCGGCTCAGTGGTTTCCTAATTATGTTAATATAAAACATAAATATTTTCTAGCAAGAAGTTATGACATTCCCCTGAAAAAGAAATCAACTAAACCCAGATGGTACCATCGTCACTTAACATAGTAAACAGTCCCTTGGCTGTTCTATCCACACCCTGTACCTTTCAGGATTTGTAGGCATTTCCTCCAGAATAAAATATAATTCTAAATAAGAGTTTTTACCTTCGTAATATCAAAATAAATTAATGAATACATTGGCAGTCACTAAAACTGGGTTGACATCATGAAAGTAAAGGACTGAAATACTTGAAATGTGTAGGTCTAATCTTACTATTGGTACCGCATTGATGCATTATGGGTAATTTATACATACTGTAGTCTGAATGTTTATGTCCCCCCTCACCGCCCCACACTCATAGTGAAATCTTCATCCCCAATGTGGTGGTTGAGAAGGTAGATATTCTGAAAGGTGATTAGGTTGTAGGGGTGGAACCTTCTAGGTTAGGTTTTGTCCCTGATAAAAGAGACTCCAGAGAGCTCCCTGCCTCTTTCACCTTGCAAGGATACAGCTGGAAGTTGTCATCTAGGAACCAGGAGACAGCCCTCATCTGACACTGAATCTACCAGTGCCTTGATCCTGAACTTCCGGCCTCCAGAGCTCTGAGAAATACATTTTTGAGAATTTTTTAAATTATTTTTATGTATGTGTGATGCTGGGGATTTAATCCAGTGACATTCTACCTCCAAGCTATACCCCCAGTCCTATCATCATCATCATCATCATCATCATCATCATCATCATCATTATTTGGAAACAGGGTTTTGCTAAGTTGCTGAGAGCCTCACTAAGTTGCTGAGGCTGGCTTCTAACATGTGATCCTACTTGTCTCAGCCTTCCAAGTACTGGGATTACAGGTGTACCACGCCTGGCTACATTCTGGGTTAATAAGCAACCCGTTATGGTGTTTTGCTATATCAACCAGAAGAGACTAAGATCATACATAAAAGTTACCATGAATTGGATGTACTGATAAAGCAAAGCTTTCTTGACACTCTTATTTATCATAGTTTTTCCAATTTCAAGACTTGAAACAATATGGTAAATAGAGATGGTACTGTATTAACCTTAGCATCTTGTTTCTAATGAAAATATAAATAGCCAACTGTAAAGTTGAGACTATGTAATGTTACTGTAATGGGCATATACCTGTACATACATACTATCTCTTAAAGGTGCCCACAGTGCTTCATGGTGACTCCCTCAATTTCTTCCAAGTTAAAAACTAGCAGAGAGCACCGTGGCATGCTCCTGTAATCCCAGCACTTGAGAGGCTGAGAGAGGAGGATGGCAGGTTCAAAGCCAGTGAGAGGTAACTTAGCTAGACCCTCTTTCAAAGTAAAAAATAGTGTATCCCAAGTACAATAAACAAAACAAAACAAACAAATAACAAAAAAAAAAACAGAGGAGAAGTTGTAGGAGGAAGAAGCCCAGTGAGTGTCCAGCTACAAAGTTCCCTATTTTGAACAGCATAGTTGTTTCTAGGCTAAGAAATAGCAGAGACATTTGTCCCTCCCATCGCTGCATCTGCTCCACACACTGCTACCCGGCTCAGAGCCTGCCACGTTCAACTTTCAGCCTTGGAGGGATGGTCAGGTCTAAGAAAAACCCTGAACTGGCTGATTCCAGGGTAGTAGTCTGCCTCTCTTATTGTTTAAAAAATCTTTCTAATTATTTATTAATTTTTTTCACTCTGCAAATGTTTTGGGATGGCCACTGTAAGATGAAAAGGAGGAGCTGCACCTGTCACACTTGAGAACTAAGAGGCCAATGTGGCCGGGACACTGTGAGCTCGGGAAGCAGCAGGGAGGTGGGTCACAGGTGCCAGTCTCAGGGGATGCCAGGGAAGGCCACTGTGGTGTTTGCACCGAGGTGCCTTGCAGGATGGCTTGCATTTTAAGACTTATTCTGAGTCTTACGTTGAGTCTGAGTCTTACTTACTCTTACGTCTGTGTCTTACTTACTCTTACGTTGAGAACAGCCTCAGGGAAGGCAAGGGCAATGCCCAGAGAGCAGGTGGGACACTACTAGAATAATGCTAGTAAAGCCAATGGGGCCTCAGACCAGGGCCAGAGCAGCAGAGTTAGAAAGCCAATGGTAAAGGTAGGGCCAGCGAGACTTGGAGGTGCCCTGGATGGAGAATACAGAAAGAAAGACAGGGCCGAGCATCGCTTCAGGAGCTCAGTCCCAAGGGACATTTGCCATCCTACCTTTCCTGATCTTGAAGCTCAGTTTTGAAGAATCCTCACTCTGACCTCGGGTCTGACTGTCACTTTCTTCTAGTTCTTTCTGCTGACTACTTGCAGGACTCTGCTTTCTTCCTCCACTTCTCAGAGAGTCACCCTGTCTCTTGTACGACATGCTGCCCATGCTGTAACGTGATGCCCGCCTCCTGCACATCTCACGTAGAGGCCTTTGTGTGCTGCTGCTGTTACAAACTCCAGAAAACTCCCAGGGATTAGGAGATGGCTTCTGCATGGCATGTGCCTCATGTCAAAGAAAATATGTAATTCCACCGACGTTTCAGAATTGTTGCTATAAAACAGAATCCTGTCTTTGACAGGGTTTTTCCTCTGAGATGCCTTCTGACGGCTACTGGTCTAACAGTATGGCCTTCCTTTGGAAGTTTTAAGCATTATCTTCTAACACTCTCCATCTGATGCCAAAACTGTTGTTAGAAAAATGAAAACACAGTTCCGCTGAACCCATCAGTGAATTGCTTGCTGTAACTCGTGCTAAGCGCTTTGGCTAGCGCTTTCCACCGAAGCTTTGTCTACACAGTGCCAAAATCGCCATTATGGTCAATTAACTCAGTTAGAAAACATTGGTTAAGTCAATCATTTGGTTAAGATGCTGAACATACAGATGGAACCCACATTTTGAGGGGTGTGGGAACAATGCTTGCGTTCTCTTCATTCTTCCAAACTACGGCAGGGCTAGCCAGTCCCAGCTGAGCAGCGGTGACCATGACCCTCGACTTCAATGTCAAGCTACTTCTCCTGCTGAAAGGTGGAGAGGCAGAAGCCAGGGGGGCTTGAATCGCCCCTTCCCAGTTTCCTGTGTAGATGTGTGCATGACAAAGATCTCCAGGACCCTGTCTCAAGGGGTCTTGGGGAGGGGGCATGATTGTGGCCAGGTTGCATCCAGCCTTTTCTCTCTCTGTTCCAGCACCTAACCTGGAGTGACGCTCCAGTCCTTGCTCTGGGACTCAGTGGAGTTAGAGAGGTTGTCTGGAAAAAAGAGCTTTTTTTAATTAGTGAGCTTCTTAGAATCCTGTCATTAAGCTGTTCTATGTTAAGGAAATCCCATTTGTATGGACCTGGTTCATGGGCTATTTTCAACTTTTTTTTGGCACTGGGGATTGAACCCAGGGGCATTCTACCTCTGAGCTAGACCCCCAGCCCTAATTTTTATTCTTTATTTTGAAACAGGGTCTCACTAAGTTGCGGAGGGCTTCACTAAGTAGCTGAGGGTAGCCGCGAACCCGGATCCTCTGGTCTCAGCCTCCCAAGTACTGGGATTACAAGCGTTGCGCCACCACACCCAGCACTATTTTGTAACTTGAGCTCACCCGTATGTGTTTCTGTTACCAGAATTGAGCTGTTCCAGGCATTATTTTCAAAACTCATCTTCTAATTGGAAAGGACCAAATTGTGAAACCCTGTAGCATGCACCTTCGTCAGTGAACCTGAAGCCCAGAAACAGGTCAAACACCTGAGGTCACCTGGCCACCAGAGGCTAATATGGATGCGAGCTGCCAACAAGGCTGTCACTGTGGACTGCAGAGCGCCGGGCGCCCAGCTGATGGGCAGCCGCGGACCCCAGCACCCTCCTCTTACTGGGCTCTACTCTATTGCAGTTCTTCCGGTTGGCACCATCTCTGTGTGTTGTTACAATTGTCATGTTGTGTTTTATTATTACTATTTGCTCTAAAGAGTCTCAAGAATTTTCAGATAGATAGCATGTGTCTTAGTCTAAGACAATCCCAGACCAATTGCCATGTTATGTGTGCGTACGCATGTGCACACACAATTCACCTTTGCTTTTAAGGCTTTTGCCGTAAGCAGTCTCTTATTTTTTTTTTTTTTTGGTGGTACTGGAGATTGAACCCAGGAGTATTTTACCACTGAACTACCCCCCAGCTTTATTTTGTTTTTTTTTTTTTTATTTTTAAACAGAGTCTCACTAAGTTGCTGAGGGCTTTGCCAAGTTGCTGAGGCTGGCCTCAAACTCTGGATCCTCCTGTGTCAGCCTTCCAGGTACTAGGATTGCAGGCATCTGCCATCGCACCTGGCTCCATGAAAGATAGTCTTTAATGGCACTCCTAAACCATAGTTGATGGTCGTCATAACAGTGTCTTATGGTAGCTTCGTACTTTACAATCTGCCCAAGCTCCCTTCACACAGTGTCACCAAGCGACCAAAAAATGCTTGAAGCAAGGGAGGACAGTAGACACCCTCTCACTTCCTGTGTGGAAATGCAGGCCCCGGCTGTGACTCGGACCCTGTGTCCATCCCACGGGCTCATCACTTGTGATCCTGAGACTCTCCTATAAGATAACAAAAGGATGTCACCCTGCCCAGTAGCATGCATTTTAATGTTTCAAAATATATTAATTATGAAAAGTATTAATCCAAACACTTGTGTCCTGGTGTGGTATTGATCCAGTCCCAGACACTACATCTTCTAAGCCATAGGGAGAAATGCACGGAGCATCACACACTCTGTGCAATGTGATCTGACAGACTGTATAATGCTATAAGAAGGATGGCGAGGTGCGTGATAGTCTGTTTTATCCCTTCAAAATAAGTGAATGCAGATGACCCTCTGCTCTCTAAACCAACTCGTTGCTTACAAAGTTCTCCATAAGCTGCAAGTTCTGTTGTCTAAGTCTACCTTTGCTGATGGGTCTGCATATGCAATCATGAATCATCGTAAATGATTCTACTAGAGGACAGGATCACGTCCCCTTTCTGAACAAAGGAGCAGAGGTGAAAGCTAATACATGTCTTCCCAGCTGAGAGATGATGGGGGACTTAGCTTGCGACTTGGCAGAGGTGCACGGTGCCTTGTTTGCGCGGACATCTCCAGGGAACATCCACTGACCCCTTCATATGCACCGAGCAAAGCTGAAACAGGGGACACTCCATTCCAACATGACCATTTCTCCAGTACTCATCCATGGTAATGATACAATCAGAACTCTCTACTTCAGATCCATTTAGGAAATCATACACCCTTGAGCAGGTTTCGGTGTGACTCTATTCTTTCCTCGGGCCTCATAAGTGTGTGCCTACTTAACATGCTGTATGTATATTTTTCAGGAGAATATGCATGTTTTGCCTTGTGATTTCTACCACTTTCCTAATCAGTGATTTTTATTATTTCTGTTTACTGTAACATCACATCCTGAAATAAGGGTTTAAGAAAAAAAAAACAAAACCCATATTATAGCGTTGTCTGGGGAGTGTGATGGCTTCTGCTGTGTTAATTTACACTAAAATCCATGACCCAGGAGCCTGACTGATTGCCAAGGGCAGAAATCCAGCCCCTAGCCTAGTTTATTTTGTGAACTGTAGCCTCAGATGCCGCTGCAAGCCACAATGATATTGATTTGATATACACTAGATGGCTCTTTATGCTCTTTGGGAAATTTATTGTG
This sequence comes from Glis glis, assembly GCA_004027185.1. NCBI lineage: Eukaryota > Metazoa > Chordata > Mammalia > Rodentia > Gliridae > Glis > Glis glis. The sequence continues at coordinate 8,567 of PVJS01052193.1, forward strand.
CAGAGTCAGAGCCCCAGCAGCCGGGGAGAAGCTGCTCTTTAAATTGAAGAGGGCTATCATGGTTTGACCCCTGGGCCACTCGGGTTACCGAGTGGCCTGGGCGAGGCTAGGTCGGAGCAGGCCCCGGGGACAGTGCTCATCAGTTTTGAATGTCAAATCCCTTCAGAGGACCTGAGTTATTGCTAATAGGAACTTGCTTGGGTCTATGACATTTGGATGCCCTATAAGTTAAACATCATAACACTTTCTTCATGTCACAGTCCTTTAAATTATGGCTGAGCATAGCACCTCTGCTCTGGCCGCTTAGCAGTCGACGTCTGCACAATATGAGGCCACCTGCCTCCGAGGTGGGCGATCAGCACGCTATTATCAGGCGAAGAGCTACAGCGGCCAGACTCTCCCCCACCTATAAATTAGTGGACTTGTCATGTGAACTCCAATTGTGAAAACATTGTTGCCATCTTGTTTCTGCACAATAGAAACCCAGTGGCCTTTGGCAACCAGCACAATAAAAGTTAGGATGCAATTCTGATCTTGATAGCTTTCACTATTTTTCTGGGGGGAAGCTGTGCTTGTGTTGGAGATTGGCAGAGGGAGAAACATCACTCTTCATGGGCACCTTATGCATGAAATAGAAAAGAAATTACTTTTGTTAGAACAATTTGCAATCATTTCTCCTCTTAGGGAGGGCCGTTATGCTTATAATTTCTAATTTCTGCAGAAATATATTATTCCATAACGGACCATTGTCACATTGGTAACAGATGACTTGATCTCTCTCAATTGGCTTATTATGACTGATTCCAACTTTGCAACTGCTGGGAGACCCGTGAGCCCATTTGGCTCCAGCTGCAGAGGCAGGCTCGTGACCCCAACAAGTCACATTTCCACAACAGCTTTATAAAGGCAACCTGGGCTGTCTTCTGGAATTTTCCTACTGCCAGGGACAGTAGATATTAAATCTATCAATACACTGAATTTTCTCTAAAAATAACTAATTAAATGTTATGGGGAAGCAGTGTGGCTAGCCATGTTTAAAGTGATGCACAGAGCTGTGTAATACCAGGGCTCAAGCCATGGGTGCCTCTGGTGTGTGTACAGCCCAAGGAGCAGGTGCAGGAACCACACAACTCAGGTCTGTCCTTCCTCTGCTTGCCTACTGTACTTCTAAAAGGCCTGCACAAACGCCACCTCCAAGCACTTTTAATATTGCACTTCCAAGATTTCCCTAAACCCCCACAACTTAGTATTCTTCAGGAAACCTTGAAAAGGTGCAAACGTGTTAACCATATGCAGGAAGAATATTGTGCAAAATCTACTCTTTGCATTTACTGGCTGTTACTACCTGAGACATCTTACAAATTCAAACAATTCTGTGGAGCGGTGACAAAGCTGTTGGAAAAGGTCTGTCAAGCCTGTGAGGTCACAAGCCCACAGGGCATTCTAGAACCCACATTGGCTGCAACCTCTGCCTTCATGGCAACCCTGAGGCTCCCCGTTTTGTAGCAGGAATGTCTTCCCCTCCTGGCAGCTTGTGGGTTGAGTGTTGTATTGGCAACTTACCTAAAGCCAAGAATCACAGAGGTGGCTGGTGTTGTTAACTGTGCCTCTCTGACAACGTGATCGGCCAATCAAAGTTCACCCAGGAAGTTGAGCAGGAATGGCTGCCCTGCTGGGGCCCTTGTGTGAGGCGCTGGAGCCCAAGGGCCGTGGAGGTTGTTGAGCAGCAGGAGGTGGAGTGAGGCAGGCTGATGCTCAACACAAACCGAGCCCGGGAGCCCAAGAACGTGGTGCTGATAGGAAGAAATGGGCCAAGCAGGTGCAGAGAGGAAGTTGAAGATGCTAGTAAAATTACATCATGACTCCCATGCCCCATGCTCAATTTCAGGACCTGTGTATAACTTCATGAGATGAAAGGAGTCCTGAAGCACTCCTGTAACTGCGGGAGTCTAAAATCTCAGGCAAAATGATGATGTGCTAGTCATATATTCATTGCCATGACAAAATACCCGAGAAATATGACTCAAAGGAGGAAAGGCTTAGCCTGGCTCCTGGTTTCAGAGGTTTCAGTCCATGGTCAGCTGGCTCCATTGCATTGGACCTGAAGCATGGCAGAACATCATGGCAGAGAGAACAGGGGTAGAGTGGAGCTTCTCACTTCGTGGTGGTGGGGAAGCAGAGAGGAAAGGGCCAGGGACAAGACACAGTCCCCAAGGGCATGTCCCCAAGGACCCACTTCCTTCAGCTAGGTCCCACCTCCTGCAGGTTCCACCCCTCCCCGTGGTCCGTTCATATCATGAACACAGCAATAGATTAATTCACCGAGGAGGCCAGAGGCCTCATGAGCCAATCATTTCCTAGAAGCCTCAGCTCTGTACACTGCTGCACTGGGGACCAAGCCTTCCACATCGGAGCTTTTAAGGGACAGTCAAGACCCACCCAAACCATAACATACGAAGGACACACAAATAGTCCCATCAAGAACCCAACATAGTGGTAAAAATGTGTGAATGAATAGGGGAAAGAGCAATGATGAGAATCACCAAACTACACCGAGTACCTGTTCTGCAATCACGCCCGCATGAGCTTACGGAGTACGTACTGAGCACCTGCGATGTGCAACCCTTCTGCCAAGTGCAAGCAAATGTGAAACACATTACACCTGCCCCACAAGAGCTTGTATTCAAGAAGGAAAAGTAGGACCAGGAAAGCCATCAGCTGATCCTGTGGTCCACTAGAGAGGAGTGACCTGAGACGCTGTAGGATCACTCTGTAGGGGAGGTTCAAGGCTGTCAAAATATAGCTCCAGGCACAGCGGGATCTTGTCTGCCTCCCATCTGACTCCATGCAGAGGATGCAAAGACCTCCCTGTTATCATGCGCTGCAACAGCATGCTCAGTGGATAACATGGGTTGGAGTAATGGTATATTACACGGGAACACTAGGCATGGGGATCCCATGGTTTTTCCTTTGAAATAGCTACATACTTGAAGATAATAATGGAAATGTTTCAGCAATAATTGAAATGTTTTAGAAGAGCTAAATATTGCTCATCTTCGCAGCATGCACAATATTTATAAAAGCAATGTTGCTTGCTAGCCTCCTGGAACACATCAAATACTTGTCCCATCTGAGTTTTCTGACTTAATGACATTGTTCTTATTAAATTTCAATTGAAACGGCTTTACCAAATTTAGTGGGCACAACCAGTTCAATGGCATCTGTCTAAATCTTCATTAGAAACCAGTGGGTTGAAAGAGACAAGCCAGTGTACTACAGCTGCTGCAAACTCAGAATGCCCACCTTCTTTCTATGACCATTACGAGGGGAAGCAGCCCCCTGCTGGAGCTACCATTAGCCTCAAAGAGCTCAGCACACACTGTTCTGTGGTTCAACCCAAAGCGGCCCAAAAAGGAGCAACAAGGAGCCACCAGGGGAACCTGCAAGAGCTTCCCCGAGGGTCTGCCTTGTGTCGTTCTCTAGAGACACCTGTGCCTTTCCTCATTCCTTATCTCACAGAATGAATGATTTTGAAACCCTTTTCAATAGCTTTTGTTTAAGATTTTTGAAAATGAAACAGTGTAATTGGAAATAGAAGGTAGACTGGCAGGTGTCCATGAAGGTCTCAAACGTGACTTGCTCTCCACGGCCTGGAAGCCCAGTGGCGAGAATTGTTCTTAGGTCCTGTCGCACCTTCACTGATGGACCAAAAGCTGAGATCCTGTCTCGTTTATGTGGGTGCTGGGTGTGTTTGTGCATTTCCCAGAACCTCGGTTTCTTCATTTATCAATTTCCTACCATCTAGAGCTAAACAAGTCATCACAGGTGACTCAACACCCAAGGCAGCCCATTCCTGTCCTTCTTCCCCAAGACCCCAGGAATTGGAAAAGTAGAATTTATATAACTTGAAAAAATCCAGTTCTAACAATTGTTGTATATCCATATATGTACATGTGTATGTTTATGTACACACACACACACACACACACACACACACACACACAATCTTACCAAAACATGTGGCTAGAGACAAAACCTGTTCATCAACTTCATATAATTACTCTTCCTTTATTGTACTGACCTCATTGATTTTAGAATCCAACACAATGTTCTCCAGTTAATATTGGCAGTGAAGAAATAAATGCTGGTAAGAAATGCACATCCCGGGGAGATACAGACTATAGTCCGGAGTGATGCCCAATGCCGAGTCTTTCCAATAAAAATAAAAAAGCTGAACACCCAGAACTGCCCGGATGTCCACGGTGATGACGTACGTATCTGAGATGATGCTCAGAATGTAAGGAGAAGGGGGTATTCTCAGATGGGGAAGTACATGGAAATTAAAAGGCTGTGAAAGTTAGTTGACTATGGACATACAGCTAACTGTAACAAAATTAAGTCTAGAATTAGCATTTCTTGTTCCAGCTGGCCCATGCCCATGGTCTGTAGATAAACACCAACAACAGTCTGAATTGCACAGAAAGAAGGTACTGCTAAGCATGGCTCTGGTCTTCTCACTTTTTTTCTTTATTCCCATTGTTATTTTAAATGATAACAACATCGCCACTTTTAACCCCATTGTACTTCTGCCCTTCCTGGCTGCAGGTGCTCAGTATGTATGTCACTGATGCCCTGGACAACCTGCCCGTAAGAAGCCAGCACCACCTGTGACCGCAGAAGCACTCACGTGGGTGGACCTCGGGTTGACAGACTTTGCACCACCTCTGCTGCATGGATTGGAAAGTTTGCAAGCAGAAAGCTTCTTGGGAGGGTGAACATTTATTTCCAGCCAAAGGAAGGAAAACGGAGGAAAAGAAGGTGGGATACGGACCTTGGAATGACAGCTGAGTGCAATGGCTTTGGTTAAGAGCCCTGCCAGAAGTGGTCAGATCAACACAAAGTGATTGAGCTGCACACCGTGGTGGCTGAGGAGGGGTGTTACTGGATCGTGGCCATGACTGACACTGGAGGTGGATGGATGGATGGATGGGTGGATGGATGGGTGGATGGATGGATGGATGGATGGATGGATGAAAGGATGGGTGGGTAGATGGATGGATGGATGGGTGGATGAATGGATGGGTGGGTGGATGGATGGATGGATGGATGGTAGGATGGATGGACGGATGGCTGG
>PVJS01052194.1:0-13699 GCA_004027185.1 Glis glis
AGCACATGATGTACATACACAAACCTATAAGACTCAATCACTATATGGAGCATGAAAGGGAGGGAAGGGGGAGGGAATAGGGTGGGATTGGAGGGAGGGCTAAATGTGCAATGTGTGCATGTATGATGTACATATCCTGACATATATCAAAATGTATAATTATAATTTACAATGCACCAATAAATGAACATAAAAAAAAGAAAAAAAAATTATTAAAGCCTTTGTTTTTTTCACAGCATGAGTATTTTTATTCTTCACTACCACTTCATGAGACATAATTAGAAGCTTGAATGCCAATTTCAAATTTTAAAATTAAGATATGCTTTTAATTAAAGAAGATACTTTGATATGTTCCCATTCATAACTGTATAGACTGAGTTCCACATCACTCATGGGCATAAACTAGGGCATTTATATTATATCCAAACATCTACAGCAGATGAACAAAATAAAAATTTGGAGAAGTCTAATTCACTAACTTTATCAACAACTTCTGAAACAACTACTACACTTTAGTTCCCAACCATTCTTAGACTGTGGAGATGGGCCTAGTTAAGTTAAACTAAATGTATAGGCCCCTTATCGATTCAATGTGATAGTGTAAGTATGCTATTGATATGGCCACATTTCCTTTACCGAAGAACTTCTTAAAATAATATTGTCAAACTACAATTCATACTAAAATAAAGTATGAAAATGTTGAAACATTGCTCTTCTTAGGCTATTTATAGGGAGATACCTCATCATCCATTTTACTGCCCCTTAGAAAATAGACTTTCGGAGTCCTTTATTTGCTACTGACTCTCACTCGAGTGGTACTTTTCTAAATGAATGATTTCACTGTAAAAATAAAGAAAATATCTGTGGGATTTTCCTAGTACCCCTCATCAGACCATTGCACAATCAACTGGCCTTAATATCAAGATGTCAAATACATCAAATCATTTTGGAAATCAAATTCAATGCACTTGAACAGATGAAAAAGTAATGACTTGTTTCCTAGCTCTCTTTCTTCTTGTATTTTCTCTGCCTCTACTTTGCCCTTAAGTGTGTATGAGACAAACTGCATTTTCATAGCCAAGTTGGAAGATCTGTCTTGTCAGAAACAAGGCATAATTTCTCTCTCCTTGGTGAAAAAAAAAACATTTGGTAGGGATGATTAATATAAAAAATACGAGAAAACAGTCAAAACTAAGTAAATTTTCAAGATTGTCTTTCTTGTTGCCTTCAACCCTGACCCTCTATAAGATTGGCGCTCTCTCGCTCGCTCGCTCTCTCTCTCTCTCTCTCATACACACACACACACACACACATACACACACACACACACACACACACACACACACACACACACACTATAGTCTGGCTTCTCACTGGAGAGATTATTTGTATTAAGTAAAAATTATATTTCAAAATCTAGTCCATCTAGGCTGGCAAGAGAATCATGGAAAATGTTTTTGCCATGAGATTGTATTGTGTAGTGAATAACACTGATTTCAATTATTTCACTAAAGGTTGGTTATATACCAAACATGTATTGATTTATTTCATCATATTTTTGTGCAAGTTTTATATTTAATATACAGAAGAAAGCTGGGTATGGTGGTGCATGCCTGTAATCCCTCCTCTACTCTCCTCTTTTTTCTTCTCTCCTCTCCTCTTCTCTTTTCTTCTCTCTCTTTCTCCCCTCTCTTTCTCTCTCTCTCTCTTCCCCCTCTCTCTCCTCCCTCTCCTCTCTCTCCTCCCTCTTCTCTCTCTCCCCCTCTCTCTCCTCCCTCTCCTCTCTCCCCCTTTCTCTCTCTCTCTTCCTCTCTCTCTCCTCTCTATTTCTCTCTTTCCCCCCTCTCTCTCCTCCCTCTCCCCCCTCCCCTCTTTCTCCCTCTCTCTCCTCTCTCCCCCTTTCTCTCTCCCTCTCTCTCCTCTCTCTCCCTCTCTCTCCCTCTCTCCTCCCCTTCTCTCCCCCTCCCCTCTCTCTCCCTCTCTCTCCTCTCTCTCTCTCTCTCCTCCCAGCTGTCATGAACTGAGGGCTTTCCTCCACCATGCCCTTCTGCCATGATGTTTCTGCATTGGAGCCAGCCGATCATGGACTAAAACGATGAGTCACAGTAAAGCCTTCCTCCTTTATGCTGCCTATGTCAGGTATTTTGGTCACAGTGATGGAAAGATAAATAATACAATAGTATAAATGAGTTTGTGCCATGCTTGTGCTTGACACTCTCCAATGACTTCTTATGGCTTCAGAGTCCACTCACTGCCCACCAAGGCCTACTTATTATTCTCCTTTGGAAATTGAACCCATAATAAATTCATAAATGAGATTCATACACTTTCTGGGATGTAACTTCATAGATAGAAGAATTTTTTTGTTGTTCCTTTGTAGTTTTTGGTGGTTGAAGTATAAAGTTGATGACTAGAGCTCATTCGCCCTTTTCAGTCCCTGAGGCAAAAGTCACATCATCTGAGGATGACTGAGCAGTGAGAGAGAGGAGCCTAAGTCCCTGCAATTTTATGAAGCTGAACAGGATGCCTATACCTTGATGTCTTTATACGAATGAGAACGGATATTCTATCTTTCCTAAGCTATTCTAAATATACATTTTTCATTACTTGCAGTTATACCTAATTCAAACTTCTCATAAACTTGAGAATAAAATTCAAAGTTCTTTCCATGGCCTACATGTTCCTGTGTGATTCATTTCTGGGTTTTCTCCACTATTTCCACCTTTCACTCTCATGGTCTTTTCTAGCTATATTGGACTATATTCTGCTCCTTACTCTGATCTGATTTTCATAGCATCTATGTGCCTTCTTTCCCTCAGACTGTATTACTCTTTCCCCAGATATGTATATGACTTCAATCAGATCTCTGTTTGGACCTTTTCTAAAAAAGTATTCTAATTGCTAAACACTAAATAAAAGCACAATCTAGTCTTTCTTTCCATGACTTTTCTTTGTAGCATTTATTAATCCCAGTTAACATATTAGATATTTTATTTGCCTTTTATCTGTTTTTGCCACTAGAAGGTAAGTTCCATGAGAGTAGGTGCTTTGTTTTGTATAATATAGCATCTCCTACACCAAAGCCATTCCAGGCACAGTTGTAACATATATTACATATGTTACATTATTATTATTATTATTACTAACAACATATACATGTTAAATTATACAGAGCATTTTTCTTACTTTGTTGAACCTCCTCTGATAATGCCCAAGTGTTTTGCAGTAAAAGTATAGTGAAAATTTCCTTGCTCAATTGTTTTAGTTTTTATTTGTACAAGATCCTTAACACCACCTAAAATTCATTTAACATTAAGACATTTTCTAATTATGTGTGTGTATATATTCTGTATGAATGCATCAATAATTGATTATACATATATCTACTTACCTATATAGTTATATTGATATATGGATAAGAATAGTATACTTTATAAAATATATTTTATCATGAAATAAATATATATATACATATATATATATATACATATATATATATATATATATATATACATATTATCTAAAATTTCCAGGTTAATTAGGGTGGTAAATTGATATAACTGGTCAATTTTTGATGATCAATTTGATAAAGGTCTCCTAAAAATTCTTCAAAGTGCCATTTGGTAAATTATTATGTTGTCAGTCTAATTTTTATTTACAGGAAACAGGAAGGACTTTGCAGAGATCAGAAACTAATTTTAGTTTTTTTTTTATTTGGTTTGAACAGAATGAAAAGGAAATGCAATGCTTTTGTTGTATATCAGCCTGAACTGAACAGTTTTTGACTCAGCAAGGTATTAACTAACATTATACACTTCATAATTCTAGAAACACACTGACCTCACGTTACTTTGGGATTGTTTGCATTGTTTGCATTGGTATTCTATAGATAGAAGTGAATTTTCCCTGAATGGGTATTCCCACAGTCAGTTATGCTGGAAAGCTGTCCATCCTGGAGAGGCGCACCGTGGACTGAGAAGTATGAGCACCTCTCCTCATCTGTCAGTGTTCTGTACACTTAGCCTACACTCTAATGAGACACGGTAGCTTCCCAGTGGTGGAGACAGCCTAGGTGTGAACAGGAAGTGGGTCTGGTAAAAATTCTGCAGTATAGGGCTGCAACTGTGTGGTAAGAGTAAATTATCTTCTATGCTGTTTTCTTTTCATTCTGGCCAAGTCTTGAGTATAATCCTGACAAATATTCTCTATTTCATGAGGAATTAAGGGAAAAGGAGTATTCCACAACTTCCACATCTTACATTAAAGCAATCAGAAAGAAAATAGAGGCTCCTTCCAAAATACAGGGGGCTGGTCTCACTCCAGGTATGGCTGTGCCCCAAAGAATGGCAATTAACCCAGGTAAAATAGCTGAGGCAGCAACATCAGAGAATAACAACAAGGTTGGCGGGGCAAACCTGAGGGGGCTCACATTTAAGATCTGGGACTCGGTTAACCATATGCAGAAAAATGGAAATAAACCCCACTTTCTCACCCTGCACCAGAGTCAATTCAAGATAGATCAAAGACCTGGAAATTAGATCAGAGACCTTGCAGCTACTTGAAGAGGGCACAGGTCCAACTCTTCAACACATAGGCATAGGCAAAAACTTCCTCAACAAGACCCCAAAGGCACATGAAATTAAAAAGAGGATCAATATGTGGGATTGCATTAAACTGAAGAGCTTCTGCACAGCAAAGGAAACTATCAAGAACCTCATCAGAGAGCTGACAGAATGGGAGAAGATTTTTGCCAGTTACTTTTCTGATAGAGGACTTATATCTAGACTATATAGAGAACTCAAGAAACTCACCGCTAAAAAACAAACAACTCAATCAAAAAATGGGCAAGTAAACTAAATAGACACTTCACAGAAGAAGAAATACAAATGGCCAACAAATGTATGAAAAATGTTCAACATCATTAGCAATCAGAGAGATGCAAATCAAAACTACCCTGAGATTTCACCTAACCCCAATTAAAATGGCAATCATTAAAAACGCAAACAATAACAAATGCTGGCGAGGATGTGGAGAAGTAGGAACTCTAATACATTGTTGGTGGGATTGCAAATTAGTGCAACCACTTTGGAAAACAGTGTGGAGGATCCTCAGAAGACTGGGAATGAACCTACCCTTTGACCCAGCTATATCACTTCTAGTTATCTACCCGAAAGAATGGAAACCAAACTGTCAGACTAATGCATGTGTATCTATGTTTATAGCTGTACAATTCACAATTGCCAAACTATGGAACCAGCTAAGATGTCCATCAACAGATGAATGGATTTACAAAACTATGAGATATGTACACAATTGAATTTTACGCAGCCATAAAGAAGAATGAAATTACATCATTCGCAGGGAAATGAATGGAATTAGAGAACATTGTGCTTAGTGAAATTAGTCACAAAAAGTGAAAAGCCAGATGCTCTCCCTAATATGCGGAAGCTAGGGAGAATAGGGTATAGGAGGGAGTCCAGACCAAGATGGAGAAAACCTTAGATGAGTAAAGAAGGTGACCTAACTGAGAGAGATGGGAGGGGGGACGAGGGAAACACCCTAATGAAAAGAATGTACATACACAAACTTATCACAGTCAACTACAATGCTGAGCACGAGAAGGAGGGAAGGGGCAGGGAATGGGGGAGGGAACTGGGGGAGGGCTAATTGACTAATGGGGGGGAAGAGCTGGGACTCTGAAAAAAATATTCAGGAATTGTTAACATTGAGAATTTAAGAAGGTATTCATGTGTTCAACAAAGCCAGTGGGAAGCCAGTAGGTAAGATCTCTTCTATGCACCTTTCCATTTATTCCAGAGATTATTCTGCAAAAATATAAAGCATTTTTCACATTGTATTTAAAAAATGTTGCTCATCTTTCTACCCAGCATTAGCCTATACATTCTTTAAAGGCAGGAATTATTTCTTTTACCTATATATTTGCAGTGGCTAACATATTGCTACACAAAGTAAGCCTGCATCAAATGTTTGTGGAAAGTATAAACCAGTCTTTTAAATACACTTAACAGCTCAGTGCTACATGTGGGGGCGGGGAGGCGGGGGGCGGCGGGGGGAGGAACACCAAGAGCTGTGTGCATGTATGTTAACACCAAACTGATACTCATTGTGATGTGAGACTACAATGCACCAATAAAAACATAAAAAATAAATAAATACACTTAACAGTCATTCTCACAATCTGAAGGAAATAACATATAGAAAATTTCTTAATAATATTAACTGAATTTTGACTGGTGCTAAGGATCTTATGTCAAAAAAAGGCTACAAAATTGAGCAAGGAATTTTTCAGTATACTTTTATTGCAAAAACACTTTTATTGTCAAAAATGAGGAGATTAAGTGAAGTGAAAAGAATGTTCTGTAGAATTTAAATTCAAGAATTTCTTCCCCACCCTTTTGCAATTCCTGTTCTGTCTTTCAAAACCATAAAATTAGGATTTGGGAAAGAAGAAGAGCCTGGGGAAGAAACGTAGGGATAAAAAGGTACTCTTCTCAGCCGGGCATGGTGGTGCACACCTGTAATCCCAGTAGTTGGGAGTCTGAGATAGGTAGATCACAGGTTCGAGACCAGCCTCAGCAACTTAGCAAGACCCTGTTTCAAAATAAAAAGGACTGGGGATATAGCTCTGAGGTAGAATGTACACACACACGCACACACACACACACACACACACACACACACACACAGCTCTTCTCTCAGTCCAAATGTGACCTAATTCCAAGAAAACATCCAACCAGCTCCTAATTATAGTCTCTCTAAGTACCCTAATTTCTTTTCCCAAATTTAAGTTCTTGGGAAAACACTGACAAAGGAAAACACTGGCTGATACTCAACTCTCCGGCACTAGATACTACTTAGCAACATTTCTGCCAGATGTAACTTACTAAACTCTATCATATTCCATTATGTGTAGTGTAAAAGGAAAATAATAGAAAATGAGCATGTGAATTTTTATTCATGATCTCCATGGTTCAAAGTTCATAAAAGTAAAACATTTTGCTACGGTTCCCAGGGATTTGCAAAATTTCAGTAGTGTCGTAGTTCATTTGTTTGACATCATTCTTTTTAAGTCGGCCCAAAGCAAGGGCATTCAGCTCTTGTCTTTTAATAACTATCATTTGGAGTGAGAAGCTTCTGGCCTAAACTCAACCCTATGCATAGGGACTGTTTTTTGGAAACATAATATTTCATTAACTGTAGCCCAATTAGTCTGTGTAGAAATGGTAGGGACACAGATACAAAGGAATTAGTACTTTGGCAAATTGATATGATTAAAACAGAAAAGTTAGAATGACAGATGAATTTCTCATGGTCCTGAGTCCAATTAAGAGACAAAAATTAGATAATGCCTGTTCTCATTACACAGTAAAACATCTGTTATTTCTTTCTACAACTGACTTTAATAAACAAGTTTGGGGACCATGAGTTCAAACTGTATTTTCACTGTGAATTGTTGAGCTCATAATAACACCAAAGAATATATAGAAAGGCACTACCTAATAAGTATAAGAAAAAAATTAAATTTCACCACTGAGGATTAATTTTCTTAATTGAATTGTAGCTTTACCTCTGTAAGTAGATTTGTATAGTTTCTGTCATCTTTTTGTGTACTTTTGTAACATTGAAAAAATAAACTTTGGGAGACTGACATCAGCAAGGTAGAAGAATAGAAAGTTACCACCCTCCCCCCACCAGAGAAAGACCAAACTAACAATGGTATATGCACCAAAACATTTTCTCAGTATCCTGGAATGCAGGTAAGAATTTTCAGGACCCCAAATGAGCACAAAACCAAGAATGGCCATGATAAAATGGTGAGGACCACTAATTTCACTTTAACCACATCAGCCTTTCCTCCAACGTGGCACAGCTCAGCATCAAGAGAGACTGCCTTGGCCTGCGACTTCTACTAAAAAAAAAAAAAATAGGAAAACTTAGAGAAATAAAATAAAAAATGAAGGTGGAGAAATTTTAACTGATGCCATGGAAATTAAGAGAATCATAAGAGATTAGTATTAATAATAATACATGAACAAATTGGCTAACTTGGGAGAAATGGATAAAGTGCTAGAAACACACACTCTACCAAGATGAAATCAAGAAAGAGAAAACCTGAACATATTGATAACAAATAAGGAGCTTAAATCAGTAGTCCAAAAACCTCCCAAAAAGGAAAAGTCCAGGACCAGGTGACACCACTGGTTAATTGTATCAAACATTTAAAGAAGAATTAACATAAAGCTCTTTTTAAACTCTTCCAAAAAAATTGAAGAACAAAGAATACTTCCAGCTCATTTTATGAAACTAAAATTACCCTGATATCAGAATCAAAGATTCTATAAGAAAAAAATCTATAGGCCAATATCCATGATAAATATAAATGCAAAAATCCCCAAGAAACTACTAGCAAACAGTCATCTTAAAAAGATTATACACCATGAGCAAGTGGGTATTATCCTTGGGAAGCAAGTATGGCTCACCATATACAAACCAATCAATGTGATACACGTTAACAATGCAGAATAAAAATCACACAATTTTCTTAATAAATGCAAAAAACGCATTTACAAAATTGAACACCTCTTTTATGATAAACATTCTCAACAAACCAGGTATAAAAGGAATGTATCTCAACATAGCAAAAGCCAGATATGAAGCCCACACCCAAAATCATAATCAATAGTGAAAAACGGAATGCTTTTCTTCTAAGAATAGGATGCCCAAGACAAGAATGCCACTAGAAGTCCTAGCAAGAACAATTAGGCAATTGGTCATAAATATGAGGGTCTATTTCTGGGCTGTTTTTTGTCCCATTGATCTATATGTCTACCTTTATACCAATACCACTCTATCTTGGCTATTGTAGCTTTATAATAAATTTTGAAAGCATGCAAGAAAAAAAGGAATAACTAGGCAAGTAAAAGAAAGAAAAAGATAATCAAATTAGAAGAGGTATAATTGTTTTCAAATGATATGATCTTATATGTAGAAAACCCTAAAGCCCTTCCACACATACAATCTGTTAGAATAGATGGATTCAGTAATGTGTCAGGATACAAAATCAACACAAAAAAACAATGTGTTTTGATACATTAACAATGAGGTATTTTAAAAAAGAAATCAAGAAAATAATTCTACTTGTAATAGCATCAAAAAGAATAAAATAGTCAGAAATAAACTTAACCAAGGATATGAAAGATTCACACACTGAATACTACAAAATGTTGATGGAAGAAATTGACATCATATGAATGGGTTGGAGGGATAAATATTATTAAAATATCCATACTACCCAAAGCAATCTATAGATTCAATGGAATTTCTATCAAAATTCAAATAATATTTTTCACAGAAATAGAAAAAAAGTCCAAAATTCATATGGAACCATAAAACATTCTGAATAGCCAAAGCAACCCAGAGCAAGAAGACCAGAGTTAGAAGCATTGTATTACCTGAGGTTGAAATATACTACAAAGTTAGAGGAATTAAAAGACTATGGTGCCAAGAAAGAGAATAGAGAGGCCAGGAATAAAACCAAGTATACATAATCAACTGATCTATAATAAAGGTGCCAAGAACACACAATGCAGAAAGAAGAGTGTCTACAACAAATGATACTAGAAAAACTGGATATGCAAAGGAATAAAACTGGACCATGATCTCATACCATATGCTAACACCAACATTAAATGGATTAGAAATTTAAACATAAGGTCTGAAATCATGAAACTCCTAGAACACACAAGGAAAAGACTTTTTTGGGGGTGGGGAGGCATTGGGGATTGAACCTAGGGGCATTCTACCTCTGAGCTATACCTTCAATCCTATTTTATTTTATTTTGAAACAGGGTCTCACTACATTGCTGAGGGCCTCACTAAGTTGCTGAGGTTGGTCTTGAATCTGCCATCCTCTTTTCTCAGCCTCCCGAGTACTGGGATTATAGGCATGTGCCACCACGCCTGACTAGGAAAAGACTTTTCGACATTGGCCTTGGCGATGATTTCCTGGACAGGACACCAAAAACACAGACAATAACAAGAAGGGAAAAAATGAAAAAATGAAACTATATAAACTTAAACTACTGTATACCAAAGGACATGGTCACAGGAGAGAAAAGGCAATCTCCGGAAGTAGAAAATGCCCTACTATTGCAAACCATAGACACAATAATGGGTTAATTTCTAAATATATAAAAATCCCTACAATTTATTTTCTTAAAAAGTTAATCCAGGTGCAGTGGTGCACAACTATAATCCCAGCTATAACAGAAGGATCAAAAGTTTGAGGCCACCCTTGGCAATTTAGTGAGACACTGTTTCAAAATAAAAGACAAAAATGGCTGAGGGTTTAGCTCAGTGGAAGAGCGCCCTGGGTTCAATCCCCAGAGTAGTAGTAGTAGTAGTTGTTGTTGTTGTTATTGGCAAAAATCTCGACATTTCTCTAAAAAGGAATTAGCTAACTGGTATATGAAAATGCATCTAACATCAGGGAAACACAAATCACCATACATCTATTAGGATGCCTCCTACCCAAAAAGAAGGAAGAGAGGGAGGCAGGGAGGGAGGGAGGTCTTTGTGAGGATGTAGGAAAATTAGAACTTTTGTACACTGTTGATTGGAATGGAAATTGCTATAGTGATATGGAAAGTGGCATAGGAGTCCTCAAAATATTGCAGAAAAAAACCCTACCATATGATCTAGCAATTCCACTTCTGAGTATATTTCCAAAAGAATTGAAATCAAGATCTCAAAATGATGTCTGCACTCCAATGTTAATTGCAGCATTATTCACAATAGCCAAGATTTGGAAACAACCTAAATATCCATCCACAGATGAACGGATAAAGAAATATCATTTATACATATAAAGGAATATTATTCAGCTTTTAAAAGAACATTGCCTTATGTAAAAATGTCAATAACCATGTTATACTCAGTGGGATACTCAGTCACAGAAGGACAAACGCTGATTCCACTTATATAAGGTATCTCACATAGCCAATCTCTTATAAACAGAGTAGAACAGTGGCTTCCAAAAGCTAGGGGGGGGGGAGAGGTGGGAGGTCGCTGTTCAAAGACTGTAAAGTTTCAGTTTGGTAAAATGAGACCTAGAGTTCTGTTGTACAACGTTGTGCCTATACTTAACAGGACTGTATTATGTCCTTAAAATTGTGTTAAGAAGACAGATCTCAAGCTAAGTGTTCCCATCACAACAAGATATGCATAAAACTTAAACACAAATGAACTTTGGTGTTTCTCTATAGGTAAACATTGTTTTTACAATGTCTAAAATTACTCTATTTTATATTTAGGCTAAAAGTTTTTGTTTGCTCCAACTCTGGAAACTGTAGAGCAGAGCCGAGAGCAGAATTAGAATATAATTTGAGAGTCATTTTCAGAATCTCAGGAGAAGTTGTAAAAGCATAGGAAAATTCTTACTGAATAGAATTTTAATGCTTTCTGCAGGATCTGCCTTAGTAGCCACCAGACTGGCTCATGGTGTCATCAGGCTGGTGTCTGTCTCACTCGTAGACACATGCTCCTGAATACTATGTCTAGCACAAACTGTCTCCTGCAAACCATTGTGAACTCTGATTGATCACTCTTATCTCCTGCTCCACATTGTAGCTACAATAATGGATCCAAAACACCTATTCAAAGAAGCAGACATAAGAGTAAATATAGTTATGAAAGGGAGGCGATGTGAATATGGGCATTTACTCTGGTGGCTTTTTTTACATGAAGATATATTTTTGTAAATGTGCAAGGTTTTGATTAAACTTGATAATGTTTTTATTTCTGAAATAGAAGAGCTCTTTTCATCATAAAGTATCTATTGTAGCTATGCTTAAGTACAATGAGAGATCTGATATATGTAATTTCCCTCTCTTACACAGCTACAATAACACAGATTACGCACAGATTATCTTTATCAAGTTTATATATACATATTGTCAATCATTCAATAATGGAAAGAAATTTTAAGACATATTACCATTGAAATAGGAATAATAAACTGATTTTTATTTTACAAAGACTATCTGGTAAGACATTATCATCTGAGCAGATGGGTTTGTAACCAGCCCTGTATTTTGCTTCTTCCCCAGTGGGTTTAGTTGATCTTTTATGTTGATTTTCTTCCTGAATCAGCAATAAAGATGTAAAAAAATATTTATGCCATATTTTTCTAATACAGCACTAGTCCTATAATGTTTATATGATTCAAATTTTTTAATGTTTTGTTTTGAAACATTATAAAGTCACAGAAAGTTGCAAAGATAGTACAGATAGTACATTAATCCTTAATCTGATTTCCTCCAATTACTAAAGTTTACAGCTAAGATTCATATGCAGAAAGCATTAAAATTCTACAACAAAAATTTTTCTATGCTTTTAAAACTTCTCCTGAGATTCTGAAGTAAAATAACTTTTTTTCAGCATAAAATGTCTATTGTAGCTATGGTTAAGTACAATAAGAGATCTAATATATATAATTTCTCTCTTACATAGCTCCCATAACAAAGAATAAATAAAGATCCTTATGCACAGATTACCTTTATCAAGTTGTATGCAAATATTGTCAATCATTCAGTGATGGGGAGGAATTTTACTGGAAGCTACACCTTCAGTAATTATAGTACCTTATCAAAAAAAGGGAACTAACATTGGTATAATGTGTGTATATAATTCTGTCTTTTACCACATATATAGATTCACATAATCATCAAGATAGGAAACTAATCCATCAGCACAAACATCTCCCTATTTCTACCTCTTTATAGTCACATCTACCTCTGCTTCCCTCCAGCATTCCAAACCCTGCCAACTTCTAATTTGTTCTCCATCTTTATAATTTTGTCATTTGGGGGATGTCATATAAATGGACATGGGCTTTTATTTTTAACTCAGCACAATGCCTTTGAAATCCATTCAATTGTTCATATCAGTAGTTTGTTCATTTTATTGCTGAGTAATATTACATGCTATGAGTGTGTGTGTTAGTCAGCTGTTACTTTAAGAAATACCCGAGATAATCAATTTATAAAATGGAAAAGTTTATTTGGCTTTAGGGCTTCAGAGGTTTCAATTCATGATTGATGGGCCCTGTCACTTGGGGCCTGGGGTGAGGCAGCACATCAGGGCAGTAGCATGTGGCGAAACCATTCATCTCGTGGCTGAGAATAAAGAGACAGAGAAACAGGAGAGACTAGAGTCTCCATGTTCCCTTCAAGGGCATGCCCGTTGGCCTGCAGCCGTCCCACCAGCCCCACCTCTCAAAGTCCCCACCACCTCCCAATAGCACCACGCTGAGAACTAAGCCCTTTAACACATAGGCCTTTAGGGGATATTTAAAATCCAAACTATAGCAATGTAATACAGTTTATTTAAATATTTCCTATTTTAAGACATTTTGTTTGCTTCCAATTTTAAGCTATTACAACTAAAGGTACTATGAACACTCATGTATAGTTTGTGTTTGTGTGTGTGTGTGTGTGTGTGTGTGTGTGTGTGTGTGTACATTGTTTTCATTTCTTTGAGATAAATGCCCAAAAGTGGGATTGTTTGATCATATGATAAGTGTATGTTTATTATTTTAAGAAACTGCTATACTCACTTCTACAATGTACGAGACATATAATTTCGGGGCATTCTTGCCCAGCATTTGGTATTTTCTTTT
>PVJS01052196.1:0-13694 GCA_004027185.1 Glis glis
AATGGATCCACCATATGATCCGGCTATACCACTACTGGGTATCATTCCAAAGGGATTGAAACCAGAAAACTACAGTAATTTATGCATACCCATGTTCATAGCAGCACAATTCACAATAGCCAAATTATGGAACCAACCTAGGTGTCCATCAACAGACAAATGGATCACAAAATTATGGGAAATATACACAATGGAATTCTACTCAGCAATAAAGAAGAACAAAATAATACCATTTACAAGAAAATGGAAGGACCTGGAGAGCATTATGTTAAGTGAGATCAGTCAATCACAGAAGGAGAAGGGCTGTATGTTTCCTCTAATATGCACAAGCTAGGGAGTAGTGGGGATACAAAAGGGACTCCAGGCAATAGTGGAGAAGTCTCAGTGGAGTCATGGAAAGGGTCTAAGAGAAGGGGAAGGGGAAGAATGAAGTTCATTAATGGAATTACTACCATTAACCATGTGTACACATGAGAATATACCAACATCAATCTCAGTACTCTGTATTGGGGGAGGGGAGGTGGGGGGTGCACCAGTGCTGTGTGCATGTATGTTACTGTCAACTTGATTTTCATTGTGATATGAGACTACAAAGCACTAATAAAAGCCCATTAAAAATATTTAAGGGAACAAATGATTAGATTTAATGTAATTACAAGACTGGAAATCATTTTTAAAAAATGGAATCTTAATTTAGACAGCATGACAGCTTGGTGTCACATTGTTTTATTTTTCCAAATGCAAATTATACCCATAATTTTGCCAAAGAAGTGTTGATCTTCATGTGAAGAAAAATTCTTATACAAAATTGGACATTATTAGTTCTATACTGAGAGACATTTGGTCAAAATTTGTGATAGACAACTCTTATCTGACTTTTTAGTGATCATTAGCATAACATTGAGTTTCAAAAGAAAACTGAATACCTTAACTGATTTTTCTGTATATTTATAGTGCCTTTAATTGATGAATAAATGAATTATGTGTAGGCAATTTTTTGGTTCTGTTTAAAAAATGATAGACTGTTTGATACCTTAATCAGAACTGTTAGTACTCTTTTTAAAAGTATTAGGAGTCATGTGACTATGACAAGGTACTTAAGTTGTTTTATGAATAGTTTTAAATGACCATAAAATAGAACAAAATCAAACTAGAAAACAGAAACCCCCTGAAACCTATTTCTCCACTCCACTTTCATGCTATCATCTTTGCTGTTTAATTGCAATGAAATTAGAAACTATAATGCACCAATAAAAGTATAAAAAAGGGAAAAAAGGACCCTGACATGGATCATTAAGAGTGGCAAAAACTCTAATGCATATGTTAATTAGCTTGATTTAGTTAGCCATTCCACAATATATACATTGTAGAATTCAAATACATTGTAGATTTCAAAACATCATGTCATATACCACAAATATATATAATTTTTATTTGTCAGTTACAAAAAATTACTTTTTTAAAAAAATAACACTTTCATACTGTGGTTAGAGGGAAATATTCTTACAGAAGAGTGATCAGAGTTGTAATAATACTGGATTTGAAGGTATGGAGGAGTGAGACCATGAGCCAAGGGATATGAGCCTCCTCCAGAAACTGGAAAAGGCAAAGAGATGGAATTAACCAAGAGCCACCAGAAGGAACTCAGCTCTGCTGTCTTGATTTTAGTGTAATTAGGCCTGTATTCAACATCTAACCTGCAGACCTGTAAGATAATAAATCTGTGTTGTTTTACGCCACTAAATTTGTAGTAATGTATTGCAGCAACAATTGAAAAGTATAGGCACTGCCCCACGCTCCACTTCTGAAAATAGTTATTTGAGGATATGATTTAGCAAAATGAAAATGGAAACTAAGAAAGATAAACATGTGCAGTATAAGATCATCCAAAAGCAAAATATAAAGGCATGTTGACCACTGTGTAATACAGTCAGCAAGCATTCCATCAAAATCAGATAGAAAGCCAGAGGTTTTGTGAAAAAAATCTTAAAAGACAAAGTGAATCCCATTTCAAAAATTATAGGATTGGGATGCACAATTATCTTAAATCATTGAAGAAGAAATGTATATCTTTTGTAAATCAAAAAAGGATTAATTAGGAACTTTGGAAGAAATTAGAAGTTATATGCAAAAGTTATGGCACAAAGTTGTATTATTTTAAGCAATTGATAGGGAATGAGAAAAGAGAATCTATTCACTTCTGATAGGAGAACATTTCCCTTCATGCCTCGTGATTTAGAATTACCATTTCTTCTTCCCGAGTTCAATAAAATTCCTAGATTGTATAAAAAATATTGCTTACCAAATCAAAATATTTGAAATGGCTTTTGGGGGTTGACTGCTTTTAGAATCAGCCATAAGCAAAGCAATTAAGATCTGGTAATAATCACCATACCAATGCAATTGGTATCAACACTAGCAATATGCAAGAGACCTTGGTCATCAGGAAATAGGGGAGGACAAGGGAAGAAAGTAAAGCCCAGTAGTGTCCTCTTACATGGCAAGAAGTCAGTATATGCTGTCTAAACAGCAGACAAAATAAAAGTTGAAACATGAAATTTTAACTTATAAAGATACCCATTCACTTATCAAATACTCATTGAGTGACTCTCTATGCTTGGCATCCTTAGAGGTGTCAGGAATATAACACTGAACAAAACAAAGCCCCTTTTGTCACAAAGTCTACATTCTAGTGAGGTAAAACAGACTATAAGCAAGTAAATAAGTGCCTTATCTACGTTAGATAGTGATCTATGCTTCAAAGCAGAGATCAGCAAACTTTTCCTATAAAGAACAGATAGGTAATAAATACTTAAGGTTCTGCAGGCCACAGCCTCTACCTTCATATTTAACTCTGCCGTTTTAGCAGGAATGCAAACCATAAACAATATGTAAATAAATGCATATGACTTCATCCCAGTAAAACTTTATTTAAAGAAATAGGTGCTGGTAACAATTTGACCATGGCCAGCAGACCATCGTTTGGACACCCTTGCTATAAAGCAAGGACAGAGAGAAGGATTGCTACTTTAAAACAGAGAGATGAAAGAAGGCAGTGAAGAAGAGGAGAAAGAGAACCTTATATCTACCTTGGGGAAGAGTGTTCTAGGCAGAGCGCACAATGAGTGCAAAGACTGAGGTGAGAACACGCAAAAGGGACAGTGAGGCTGGAGCGAGAAGAAAGAGCGGCAGAGTAATAGGGGACAGGCCCAGAGGCAAGGTAGGAATGTGGGTCTGGAGAGGAGGCTGGGTAATCTTGCAGTATGAGCGTGGTCCTGCAACCAGCAGCATTAGATCCTCTGGGATCAGAATCTGCACTTTTAAGATGACCCACAAGTGAATCCTATGCACATGAAGGTCTGCAGAGTACAGGTATGGAGCCTCCTGGGCCACACAGGCACTTTGGCTTTTATTCTGAAGGAGGTGGAAAGCCATGACTAATTCTGACAGAGGAAAGACACAGTCTGGCTTTTATTCTTTTAAAAAATTACTTGGGTAACTCTTTGTAGGGAAGACACAGGAAGATAAGTTGGAGTATTTCAATAATCCAAGTGAAAGGTGACCAGAATTTGGAGCAGGGCAGGTCACCAAGATGTTGTGAGAGTCTGAGATGTATTTTGAAGTAAAGGCAACAGGAGTTTCCATCAGGATAGAAGGAGTGAGGGGTACAGAAAGGACTGGAGGATGATTAGAAGGTGCGGGCTTGAACAAGTATGTTGAGACTTACTGGATGGGGAAGACTGTGGGGAACAGATTGGAGAAGACAAAGGGGAAAGGGGCCAAAGACCAGAAACTTAGTTTGGAACACCTGAGGTGTGAGAAGTCCATTAGCCACCCCAGTGGGATTTCTCGAAGATAACCAAGCCTGGAGATCTGGAGGTCAGTAGAGAGGAACACCTGCTTGAATATCTAAAAAGTAGTAAGTAGCATGAGAGATGGAGTGTGTAAAGGGATCATAGAAATGGGGCAGTTATGCCAAATCTTTCATTGTAATGACCCAACAAATACTATTTCAGTTTGAGAAATTAAATAATACTATATAAGTATATAAATTAGAGTTATGGTGGTAATGTACCTAAAATTAAAAATAGAAATTGTTTATCCTAAGTGAAAATAAACATGTCTTGAAAGTACAAATACTTATAATTCTACTTTCATGAAGTGCCTAGAATAGTCAAATTCATAGAGACAGAAATGAGAATGGTGATTGATAGGGGCTGGTAGGGTGGCAGGGGGGATGGGGAGTTTGGGGGAGAACATGAAAATGTTCTGGAGATAGATGACAGTGATGGTCACTCAGAAATGTCAGTGTACTTAATGCCACCGAATTGCATACTTAAAAATGGTTGCAATGAGCCAGGCATGGTAGCACGTGCCTGTAATCCCAGTATTCGAGAGGCTAAGGCAGGAGGATTGCAGATTCAAGGACAGTCACTGCAACATAGTGAGGCCCTGTTTCAAAACAAAAACTAAAAAGGGCTGGGAGTGTAGCTTGGAAGTAGATCACCCCTGGGTTCAATCCCCAGAACCACAAAAGAAAAGGTTAAAACTGTAATTTTGTTATGTATATGTGACCATAAGAAAAAAATTTAAAAGAAACATTTTTAATTCACATGATATTTACACACACACACACACACACACACACACACACACAAATTGTTCCTGCATGGAGCTGGGAATGAGAAGGGAGGGAAAAAGGAGACGTACTTTATATTTTATATTTCTCTATACTGTTTGCATTCTTTCAACATATGCGCACATTATTTTCATATTTAAAAATAGAGGATTTTCAAGGAATGAGTATGAAAAGGGAGAATTTCAGCCCATATTTCTGCTTGACTTGCACTCCAATTCTCAAAACACTGTTTTATAGAAGCTGATTTCCAAGAAGCCTTCAAAGCCCCTTTTCATATTATTACTAGGAGCATTCCCTTGGACTCGGGCGCTTGTGTTTTTCCTATAGGGCTTGAATTCAAAGCCTGAGAGGGTGAGCGCCTTTGGAAAACTCCTCAGCACCGCCCTCTGCCTTTGAACTGCTGTGTTTTCCAGGGCTCCCCACACATCCCTAGTCCAACTGGCTTTCCACCCAACGTATCCATCAGGCAGCCAGGGTTTATTGAGTTGCCCATGGCAGTGCCCAGAGCCTCTAGGAGGAGGCCGGTCAACTGAAGCAGACCTGCCGGCAAAGCAGCGCTCAGGAAGACACCAGACTGCAGCTGCTGGTCACCTGAGCTCCAACCAACAGGCTAAAGATGTAGAAGGCCTTCACATCTTACAGAACTCATCAGAAATTCAAATTCCCCTCTGAGGATTCTAGCATGTCAGAGTTGGAACAGACCTCAGGAATCATACCTCCATGCCATTCATTTTCTACTGAAGGAAATGAGACCCAAATATGCATAATCACAAACAAGGAGAGGCAGAGACCAGATGATAATGGAGGTGTGGCTACCAGGAAACACACTGAGCTCTAGATTTAGGTCTGAAGACATCTTCCGGAATACAGGCCCTGCCCTGCTAGGGGTAGGTTGAGGAAAGAAGTGGTTAGGGGAATAGAAAGAAGCAAGGAAGCAGAGAGGAATACTTAGAGTTTTGGTTACCTTGGCAGATTAGATAATAGCATAACGAGCAAGCCAGAATTGAGTCAGAACTTAGATGGATTATGAAGTCATTCAAATGATGAATCCGTTCTTTGTTGATCAACTCTGTTTTCATGTTCTGTGCTATGGATGTGAAATCGAATCAGACATGACCCTGCCCTTGAAAGACCCAGAGTCCAGGAGACCAGATGTAACCATGGCTGCTGATAGAGACACTCAGTGCAGTGTGTTAGCATGGAATACAGCCAGATGCCCTAAACTTCTCTGATCCTTAGATTACCCACCCCAGGTTTGCTGAGTTAAAGTATTCTGGGAAAGGTCTTGGTAATCTGCATTTTTATCAAGTGATTCCTATGGTCGGTCACACTGGCTTTGGGATCATGCAAAGCTGGATTCCAGTTCTGGCTCAGGCCAATGGCGTTAACAACCTGACAAAATTACTTATCTGGACATTTGCCTTTTACCTATCCCTGATTCCTCAAGACTATAGCCTTCCTCCCCATCAGGACCCAGGGTCACTCTGCTGCTACGTAGATAGTGCTCTGCACAAACACGTCGGCCAAGGAGCTGAGCGCTTGCTGAGATCCAGTCCACGCTGCGTCAATTCCTCTCTCAGAGGAAAGGGCCCTATTTGTTTTTTCCATCCGACACTCTTGGCCTTGATTCTTTTGAGCCAGGTCCTCCAAGAGAGAGCATCTTTTTACAAGTCATCTGGGCAGAAGGAGCACTTTTTTCTCATTTATAGAAAGGACCCTGAAAGAACCATTTCCAGGCATAAGGCCCCTCCTCAACACAGGCACCAGCTGCTGCTGGGGCCTGTCAACCACTCCTGTCACCCTGCCACACTGCACTTCTTGCATCTCATGTGTGGGCTAGTCCCTGGACAGAGCATTTGCCAGGCCTCTCAGCCCTGCAAGAAAGAACACACCATCCAAAGCACTGTTTGTCCCATGCCTGGTAAAGAGGCAGCATCACTTGTGATTAACTGTCTGAGCTTGGAGGCAGACCTGAGCTCAGTTCTCAACTGTACTGTGTGACTTGAACAAATGAATTATTATCCATACAATGTATAGATTTTAAAGTTTCTTATGCATAAATTTGTTGTAGGGTTGAATAAGATAATGCATATAAAAGTTCTCTTCACAGAAACTGGGACATACTGATCTTCTGTTTTCTATGTGTTATCTCATCTGACTTAAGGATGTGCCTTAGCCCCTTTAGATAGCTGTCATCATCATCATCAGTAGCAGCAGCAGCAGCATTATTCCATCTTATAAAAATATTGAGTCTTGGGAATAAGACAGAAGAAGTGGTACAGAGCTGAGGTCCAAACCCAACTGTAATGATCTAATCCATGTTCTTTCAATACTTTTGCCTACAGATATGAACTCTTCTCAAGGTTCCAGGTTCAAGGAGTAGAAAGGATAAGATTTGACTCTCAATTGATAAATGCACCTAAGTTGGGCTTAGCAACCCAAGTAGAATGGCAAATAGGCTTCTAATCTGAGTGCCAACTCAAATCTGTTATGATTACTGCCCAGAGGACGGTGTTATGAAGGAGCATGAGGGCAAGTCAGGGTTCATAGGGGTTCATGATTGATTAATGGCCTCAGCCATGGGAAAGAAATCTAAGAACGATGACAGGCCCTACAGAGTATACCCCACCTTCTTCAGGATTTTAAGTCTTCCCAAAGCCACACACACTTGATAAAAAGGGAGATCTAAGGGCACTAAATAAAGCTTATAAAGACCATTAGCACCTTATTAAGACCTTGTCCCACGTGCCGCCTGAAACAGCCAAAGAATACAGAATGGAGGAATGGAGAAAGAGTTTGGAGAGAAAACATGAAGCTGTCAACATTTTAGTTAAGGAGCAAAAAAAAAAAAAAATTCATCCATGTCTGTTCCCAAAGCTTCACTTCTAAGCGCCATCTCCCTGAACATCCAGATGAAGGAAGGCCATTATGGAATTCTGAAACATCCTCATGAAGCCCAGTAGGAGCTGATGTATGACCTTGGGCAATTAATTTAGACTCTCCAAATCTCAGGTATTTCATCTGTAAAATATGAACCTCTAACTCATTGTGCATTGCAATGAGAAATAAGAAAAACTATGTAAAGAAACTTCAGAGAACCCTAGCCAGAGTAGGCGTTTAAAAGCACTCATTACCCACTCCTCCAAAGGCACATTGTGGCATGTTGTTTGTACGTCAGGTTGTTGAGGTCTAATTTACATATAGTAACATCCATTCATTTTGGGTGAATACTTTCACAACTTTTGGCGAACACATGCAGTCATATAAATACTACCATAAGAGATGTAAAATGTCACCATCATCCCCAGAAGCTCCTTCATGCCCCTTTCCAGCCAATCCCTTGCCCCTGCCTCCAGCCCTTGCCCCTACTTCCAAATGATCTTATATCTGCCTCTGTAGTTTTACTTTTTATTGCAACCTATTTTCAAAGCATAAATTCAAATAGCAAATAATTCTCTTGAGTTTTTCCTTCATATCCCACTCAAAAATAGCTCAGCTCTGACGGCAAGCTCTGTTCCAGGAAAATTCTTCATTAAATAAATGAATTCCATGTGCATATTAAAAAGACATTCTACTTCATATTCCTTCTATTAATAGCCATAGTTCAACGACCAGGGGCCCAGGGAGCCTGTCAGGATCTCCCTGTCTTCTTCAGCTCACACTCTCTCCTCCCTTCTCCGGTCCAACTGCAGATCTGGCTCTAGGCCCAGGAGGCTCAGGAAAGCCACAGTGCCAAGAGGAGGGTGTAGAAGGGCTTCCTGAGGAGGTGTGCTCCCCAACCTGTCAGTGCAAGTTACAGATGTCCTGAAATTCCTGGGGGACACATGGCCATTGATAATTAACAACATATAGAATCAAGGGAACTGGACTAGAAACAAAGTTCAAGGGAGGGATGGATAGAGTTAGGTGGCCTCTGAAGTTCTTTCCTACAGAGGAGTCCCATGACCCAGGCAGATCATGCAAGAGTTGAGGCAACACCCCACCCACCCTTGCTCACCTCCAGGTGCCAGATATTGGGTTAGGCACAAGAATTAAAAGTGGACTGGTAGAGAAAAAGGGATTAGACTTGGCATGTGCCTACAAAGGACTTACCATTTAACAGAGAAATAAAACGTGCAGAGAAGGATGTGGCTGAGTGGAGGAGGAATGGTGTGGGCTATCGAGTTAGAGGAAACGAGGGTTGGAGCTGACTTTGTCATTTGCTGGTTGTGTGACCGTGGGGATGTTGCTTCCCCACGGTCTCTGAAGCTTCAGTCGTCTCACATGTAAACTAGAAATTACATCTACTCTCAGAGGACAGTTGTGTGGAAGAAGAGGTTAATGGGTATAAATTACCTAGCCTCATTGCAATCATACAGTTCAAGAGAGGGAAGTTGTCTTCTCACCCTCCGTATTAGTTAGGATTCTCCAGAGAAACATAACTAATGGGAAGTAGATGGATAGATAGATAATATACATGTGTACATATGTTTCTCTGTGTTTGGAGAAAGAGAGAAAGATTTAGTGTGAGGAATTGGCTCCTGCCTGTGATCAGGGAGGCTGATCAATGTCTGAATTCTACAAGCAAGAGACCCAAGAAAGCCAGTGGTTCTGTATACCTCTGAAAGCCTAAGAACCAACAGAACCAATGGTGTAAGTTCCATTCTGAAAGTCGGCCCGAGACCCAAGGAAAGCTAATTTTTTTCATTTTGAGTCTGAAGGCAGGAAAACACAAATCCCCATCTCCCACTGTCAGCCAGGAGGAGCTCCCTCACTCAGTCCTTTGTTCCATTCAGGTCTTCAACTGATTGGCTAAGGCCCACCTACATTAGGGAGAGCAGTGTACTGACTCAGATAATAAATGTCAATCTCATCCAAAAACACCCACACGGACATACCCAGAATAATGCTTGACCAAATATCTGGGCACCTCATGGCCCTGTCAATGTGACACATAAAAAATAATCACACTCTGCAAGAAAGGAATTAGCTAAAGGGGCTCATATAGAAGGCTAGAGTATTTAGAATGAGAAAAAGGTTATTTCTTGCTGCCAGGTGTGAAGGAGTTGATGCTGAGACTTTCCATAACTGCACCTGCACCATCTTCCAGGAATCTGCCCCAGCCTACAGGACAGGTCTGAGGATAAGTCTTGTTCACTCCCTGTCAATCTCAACTGCGCTCCAAGATGCGATGCCTCGCTTTCTACCTTGCATTGTAGAACCTGTCTCAATCTTACTATTCAGTGTTCTACCTTGTCCATGACTGATATGGGCTCGGTACCTCTCATATGGTAGGGGTTCAGGGAATATTGGTTATATAACTATGAAATCTAATCTAACCATTTCATGCAATAGATAAAACAACCAGGGCTTATTTTTTGTTGTTGTTTAATCAGACAGTATGTCCTGAGCCCTACTAAGTTCTGTGACAACAAATCAGGGTAAATATAGAGAGGCAAAGTGATAAATATATGCTTCTGAATGACTGACATAAGGGAGGAAAGTGAGAGAGAACTCCTATGTGCAAGGCTCTTTATGTACCTCACCTTATCTTATATTTCTCATTCATTTATCCAAAAACATATTTATTGAACACTGATAGTTCCAGGAATTGCTTTAGGTTCTAGAGATACTATAGTGAAGAAAGGAGGCATAGCTGACAAGATAAAGTTCACAGCCTGATGGAAAACAGACACCAAGATGAAATAAAGTAATTGTGAAATTCACATTATTTGCAAAATGCAGAAAAATAAAAATAGAGATAATATATAATCTGCCTGGGGAAGGTTTAATATTATTTGAGTTGAGAATTGAAAGTGAAGTACCTGTTCTCTAATCAGACATGTAAAGAATATTGTATATGCAGGACACTGCATCTCAGGCCATGAGAATAGCCCATACAGGGCTTGACAATATGAAATAACATACACAAATTAAAGCTTTCCTTTTGTGTCAAAGTCCCTTACAGTTCGATTTTGCCCAAAACATTATATTAAAACATAGACCACAAACCATTGTCTACCACAGTCTAGCTTTGATTCTTTATTGAACAGACAGCTGGTTAAATGTAACTCACTGTGGCTGAAAGTCAACAGCTTCCAGCATTCATCACTCAAAAGCTTGTGTCAGGTTGGACTATACGATAACTGCTAATTAGAGAGTGCTGGAGGACAGGGTTACTCCTGTACCACCACTATGTATGCCTGAGTAGCCCTGTGGCCATCTTTATTTTGGGGGGGCACTAGGGGTTGAACCCAGGGCATTCTGCCTCAGAGCTACACCCCAGAACTATTTTATTTTTTATTTTGAAACAGGATCTCACTAAGTTGGTGAGGCTGGCCTTGATCCTGCAATCCTCCTGTCTCAGCCTCCCAAGTACTGAGATTACAGGTATGCATCACTACACCTGCCATTTGTTTCAACCAACCATTATTACCTATTGGGATGAAATCCTACTTTCAAGGATCGTAGACATGCAAAGCTACAGATAGCTGGCTCGGAGACTCAGTTCAGCCCCTTACTTGCTCTGTTATCATAATCAAAACAGCCTTATTGAGCTCAGTTTTCTCAATTAATAATTCCTTCATTTTACTGAGGGCTCACTGTATGCCAGGCAGAATACTAGACACTTAACACAATTCTCTCAGTTAATCCTAACTACAGACAACAGGCATGGATGTGTGTGAATTATTTTATAGATGTGGAAACTGAGGCCCAAGAGTAATAAACTGATTTGTGCAGATTCATGCAGATAGGATCAAAATGTGGCCTAGAACCCACCAAGCTCAACTCACTCTCTATCAACTCCCTTCTACTATTAGAAGCAAATACAACCCAACTGGATAAAGAAAAAGGAATGTGTCGATATTCATTGGTGTTCTATCAGTGGAAATGACCTTGCCTGTGATTGACAACATACACTGCCGTCAGAGCAATCTGGGTTCAAACCCACTTAGCGGCTATTGGGCCTTGGGCTTGGGGTTTCACCTATCTGTGGTCAGCTTCCTTCTTTGCAAAACAGGAATATGAACAGTTGATTTGGATGAAGATTTATTGGAGTAACATGCATAAAGAACATGTAATGGTGGTTGGTAGGTAATAAATTCCTAAACTCTGATAGCTATCGTGTTAGTCGAGTCTTGGCTGCTTGTCCATGGTTGATGAGGGAAGCATGTGGTGGTGTTGAATCACCCCTGATAACACCCACTTGAGCACTTACCAGAATGGCAGGCATGCTCTCACTTCCCATGCTATTCACAGCAAGAAGGATCCACCTTTGTGTCCTAACAAATTCAGATCACATCCTTGCTTCCTCTTCAGACCTGCCTGGCCATCTCAGAACCCTCTCAAAGCCTTGTGAATGAGCCTTGATCTAAGGTCACTTTCTCCTACTGGACACACCCACACACACAAGGTAATGTCCCTACACCTTCCCCCTCTTCTAAAACCTCTCATCCTATTGTAGGGTCGTAAGCTCTCAGGAGAGATGGTTCAGAGCCATTTATGGGAGAGTGCTCTCTTTGGAGTGGATAAGATTTTTAACAACTTATATAATGTCTAAGAGCCTTGTTTGGAGTCCACTAGCCTATCTCTGAGTATAAGCTCTGTGACCTGGGACAAGTGACTTCATTCTCTGAGCCTCAATTTATACTCGTGTTAAATGGGGATAATGATATCTACTTAGTAGGGTAATTTTGCAGGGTAAATGAAAAAAAAATCTCTATATATGAACCACTTGTCCCTTTGTGAAAAGGATGCTCTTAACAAATGTTTGCCATGTGTTTGGTTCTCGTCACCACTGTGGCATTTTCCAACCTAGGCACTTGAGCCTTTTTGCCTTTGGTGTGTTCTTGGACACAGCCTGGTGAAGGGCAGGGTTTGTTCCCATTGGAGAGTTGAGAACTAGACTAAGAAGGGAAGTGGTTTGGCTCAGGTCATAGCCAGGGGGACCAGGAGCTGAACCCTGTATTCCAACGCCACAGTGGACATTGCTGCTCTCATGCTGATGCTCCTTTTAACCCTCAGTTCTACTGTTCCACAGAGTAGAATAGGGAGATGTTGCTGCGGAGGCCGCAGTTCACTTCACTCAGCAAGCATGCACCCAAGTCAGCTGAGTGTTCAGGGAAGTAATGGCCCTTGAGCAGATACACTGATAGGAAAACACTTTTACACTGGGAGGCGGTGTCAGAGTAATCAAGCACTCAGCCTTTGGAATGAGGCCTAACTTCAAGTTAGCACTCTACCACTAACTATCTACATGGCCCTGGGCAAGTTCCTTAATCTCTGTACAACTCTGTTTCCTCATCTATAAAATGGGGATTGCAATACTACCTACCTCTCCTAAAGCCCATACATAATGCAAATATATAGAAATCCTGAATAGATGCTAACAAGTATTATTATCTAATTTTTACCCTCCATTTGGTGCCTACTGTTTTTGGACTCTTGGAGAAAAGACCAAACTCCTCCAATCGCCTAGCATTCCTCTTTGCTCACTACACATCAGCCACATTAGTGGCATGACGCCATAATTTCTTAACCAATGAAGACACTTTAGGGAGAATAAGAAGGTTCTCTTAATGTGTATTCTGGGCATAAACTGGGAAAACTTGGGGGCATATGATCACCTACACACTGGCCTGTCTCTCCATTCTTGGTTTGTGTCAAAATGCTTTGCAATTCCATGCAGGCTGCTTTGCTTAACCAAAATACCTTCTCTCCCCCTACCCTACCCCCACCCCCACTTCACTCCACTACTTACTACTCACCCCGCAACTCTCACCTTCAATGACCCTAACAGCTACGGGCCCTAGCAGCACCCTATATTCCTTTCTTATAACACTGCTCAAAACTTTTCTTGAAATAATTAATCCTGTTAAGATTGACTGATGCCTATCTCTCTCACCAGACTCTAAGTTTCATGAGCATAGGCCTTCAGGCAGTATGATTCATCACTATAGCTCATGTTTCTAGTAGTTACTGAATGAGTGAAAAGATGGATAAATAAAGTTACTATTACATTTGATCTGCAAGATGAAAAAGTATTATCAACTCCATTTTATTTTATTTTTTTTTT